>JAHWFP010264161.1:314144-324685 GCA_023313725.1 Lithobius niger | reverse complement strand
ATGTCTGTCCTCATATTGCAAATCCCCACTACTACCCTTAGGCGCCGCTTGAATACTCATTTTACTCCCACTAAAGAAAAATGAATTCCCTGTTTCGGATTATTTTCTTGATGGTGACCATTCGTTTCAGGCCCAAATTTCCCCAATGTGTTCTCTTCCTCCCTATACTTGTGTTTTCAATCCCTTTTCCCTCCCACTCAAGAAAAAAAAAGCTAACCAAAACAATGAAAAACAACACAAAAACATGGGACGCCCTTGAAATGTAATATGTGTTTGAAAGAATGGACTCCAAAGCCAGATATGATAGAAAAATGTGAAGAAATAAAGGCTTTTCAAGCTTTTTCTGTAAGTTTCTGGTAAAGCACATGGCGCCCCAAGGTAATTCTCACAAATGGCACAGATGCCCTTTCCCGGCAGTCCGACTCTCTCCAGGTGTATTTAAATGAGGGTGAAAAATTAGTCTTGGTGGTAGGTCTGTGAAAAATGAGAGTTAAAAAACTACAGATCTACGAAAAATGAGGGTGAAAAATTACAGGTCTGTGAAAATTTGTAGGTCTATGAAAAATCAGGGTGAAGATGGCGGATTAAAATATAGGAGGAAAAAGTGGCACGTTGTGAAAAACGGTGGTGAAAAATTTAAGTCTGCAAAAACAACGTGGGTGAAGACGAAGGAATGGGAGGAAAAGTTGCAGAATCGCAAGCGCCAAAAAATGGGATGAAAACGATGGGGGTGGGGGCCAAATATCACAAGTCTGTGGAAAATCGAAAATTTGAATTCAAAACGAGTTTGAGAAATTCGCTTAAGGGCTCCGCCGAGGCGGGGGTTGAGGGGGGGGGGGAGTCTCTGATAGTTGCTGATCAGAGCCCCTATAAAACAACTCATCTCTGATTTTTATTCCCCTCTGTTTTCTAGTGTATAATTCAATGTTTTGGGTATATAAGACCTTGGTCTTCGCCTATTTTTTTGCTCTCTTGTATTTGAAACCATGAAATAAATCCACTTTTGACTCATTTTCATTAATTTTAACGCCTTTGGAACATTTCAAAAGCCAGTTTTCTGATTGTTTTAAAACTGCAATAAATGCCTTATTTAATTACTTTTACTAAGCTTTCTAGTTTACAAAAGCTTTCATGCCCCCCCCCCCCCCAAAAAAAAAAAATCTGAGTCATCGCCCTGCATGATACCATACCGAGGAACATCTGGCGCCACTCCGTCCAATCCTGTTGCTGATCTTTTCAATTATCCAAAGAAATCACTGTTTTTTCTGTAACCAAGCTTTGCATCTTGAACTAGTTAACACCCCAGATAAGCATATCATTAATACTACATTTAGGGCGGCCGTCCTCAATATTTGCACCGCTTTTCATTATTTCGGCGTGTATGTGTAGCATCTGGATCCGCCCAGACTGCCACGCACCTTGGTTACCGTAGTCACCGGACAGCGACCACGGGTTCAGCCATGCGTTGCTTCCCCTTAGGTCACGTGGGTGCGGCGGGCCGGGCTACTTACTTCCACCTGTTGATTAGATAGTAGTCGTTGGAGTAGGTAGACGAGTATGGCGGCTGCCTACCGCTTTCACAGCGCGGCGCGGGACGCCTACTTGGATTTATTACGGGAGGCTACTAGAAAAGATTGTAATGCCCCCGACGAAGATGGCATGACCCCAACCCTCTGGGCGGCATATCACGGGAATTTAGACGCACTCCGATTGTTGGTGGGCAGAGGGTAAGTTCGAGATTTTGAACTTGAAAACCGATTGTTTATGTTGTGATTGTGAGAAAAGTTTGAGCTAGTTTGATTTGAAAAGAAGGTTATTGTTTTCTCTGTAGCCTATGTGGTGCATCAGTACATGTGTACGGGATTGTTTTGCGTTTGGCGTAAACAGCGAATAATTTGTTTTGGAGTATTTGACGTGTTCATAGGGGTGGGTATTAAAAGATCGTTATCTTTTTGCGATGGCGTCTGTTCATAAATGACGTCATGCGCGACTGGTTTGGAATTGGCTTTTCGGCAGTTTGAAGTTATATCTTGGGCTTATTTTACAGTCCTGAAGGGTAAAAAATGAGGATTGTTGCGTAGGCGGGTTTTCGCAATTTAAACACGTTTTCACGTTTTTATATTTTGTTTGAGTTTTTTTATTGTTTTTTGTAATAGTGGGCGGGTTTGCACGGCAAAACGCTTCAAACTTTGTTGAGTGTCGCTGACGTTAAAAGGTAAATTCTGGTCAGTTTTTCCCCCGCATGAAAATGCTTTATTTTACTGTCGCCAAGGGAAGAATAAGGTGTATTATCCTTGCTGTCACCCATACATTTAATACAGATTCAATATAGCCATATATTCACGTATCTATACATTCGTACTAAGTTGCACCTGCAGCAGGAGTGTATAAAATGCATGAACGTCCGCAGAACGCAGGATTGTCCATACTACGTCATGAGTGTTATGTGGGGATTTCTACTCAGTTTTCAGCCTAAAATTAAACTAAACTAAACGAAACGAAACTAGCTTGTATTTAATTAAATACAGATGCAGACCTATTTACGTTGCCTTTTGGACTTATATGTCAGACTGCCTGAGTGGGGAAACCCAGGACCTTTAAAACCAAAGGCCAAGGTCCTACCGCTGAGCCAGACTGAAAGGCTTAAAAGGAAACGTCCATAGGCAGCATTTAACACGTGCATATATACATATAAACAAACACTTTCCAATCGGCCGTGTCAGTCTGGCTCAGCTGTAGGACCTTGTCCTTTGGTTTCAAAGGTCCTGGGTTCGATTCCCCCCGCTCAGGCAGTCTGACATATAAGTCCAAAAGGCAACGTAAATAGGTTTGCATCTGTATTTAGTTATTTCTTGTGAGCCTTTGGCTATTCCTGTCTTTGTATTTAATTATTATTTAGCTTAGCTTAGTTGTAATTTAGTTTACTTTGGATTTGGGCTGAAAATTTAGCAAAAATTACCAGATAGAACACGTACTGGCGCCCTCTGAAAACTCAGATGGAACAAAAATGCTGTGGCGCCTTCTAGCGGCAGTGATATTGTTAACCTTTACAACTTGCTCCCAGGTGCACGAGAACGTACCTAATTTTCACCCAATAATTAAGAAGGCCGTGGCGTGTGTCTTTCGTTAAAAGAAGTGGGGTTGTGCATTCCTTTACTTGATGCAAGCAAGTGCTAGATGGTACTGGATAGCGCTAGATATTGCCAGGCTCTGCAAAACTACAATCGGTGATAGTGCAACTTTGAAAAGACATACCTTCTCGCAACTTCTCATTATATTCGCGCATCCTGCGCGGAAATAGCTTTTGCACCATTAACATAGGTTACAGTTAATGTAGCAAAGCGGTTTCTCACTATGGGAAAAATATAATAAAATGAATGACTTTGCAACATTTACATGCGTCTGAAGTAATGTTGCAAAACAGAACCACGCAGGAAAGCCATACAGGAGGAATGTAAAATTAATGGTAAGGTTAACGAAGGACACCAGATGGAGATCGCTACTCCTCAATTTCTATTTGAAAACCCAAAACTAATGTGCTAATGTGCTAAGACAGAGACGAAGAAGCGTAGATGTAGTCAAAGTGTGTGTTCCAGATGTCGTGTAAATAATGTAAATATTTTTTTGGCCTGACGAAGATCCACGATTTGGATTGAAAATTCGCCGACGTTCATCAAAAACAGTTGAGTGAGTTGACATTTTTATCTATAATGTGCTAAGCCTTAACCCCAAGGGCAAGGTTAAATAAACATAAAAGATCAAGCCAAACTCGATGGCAGATTAAAGGATTGCCCTCCTAACCCCCCCCCCCCCGCGCCCCACCTCCCCTCCAGTTAAAGGCACATAAATCCCTTCGTTCTGGCCGCTTTACTCTGCATCACCTACGCTAAAATATAGTTCAAACGACCGCAGCGCGCATTGCTCTACGACACTAATCATACTCATTTCGGGGCCGCTGCAACGTGACACATCGTACGACCAAGTCGCAAACTTGAGCGAAGGATTAATTATCCTTCCTCCAGGGCCGCGGCTTGCCAGCGATGTGGCGGGAGTTATATACCGCTCGGACCGAGCCGTTTAAAACAAGCCTAATAACATTCACGCGCCACTACTGACATCTGCATCGTACCCTTAGGCCAGCAAATGAAAGGTAAATCAGTTTATATAAAACTATTTCCGGTAATGTATCGAGTGAAACTGTTAAAATATACCGGAGGGAGTTATGTGCCTTTAAAGGTAATATCCATCACTGTGCGAGACGGACAGATTCATATCGTTTTTGCTATCGTGGCCTTTTTCAACATCTGTTGTAGTTCGGAAATTCCTAATTTATTTTGTCACACCTTTAAGCTGGTGCTAAAATTTTAAAACTACCTAAAGGCAAAAGGCACATCCGTGACATGAAGGTTACCTCCAGAAAAAAAAAAATGCACTGTTTTTCCATAAAAAATTATGGCCTGTAGGCTGGGGTACCAGCAACAAGAAAGTTTCAAGAAAGAGTACAAAATTCAGGAAAGAGTGCAAAAAGAAGTCCTAGATCTGCAACTGCTAGAACGAGTTGGAAATTAGAGTACTTGATATGAGGAGTTTCTGACGACATTAGGAATACTGGTCACCAAGATGTCAATGGCAAAATCGTGGTTACTTTCCAGGTTTCAAACTATTCAAATACTTTTTAATAAGTGAATTAGTAATGTATTACGACTCTGTCCGGTTTTACTAGAATGGAGCGAAGTAAACAGAACCCGCTACTGGAGCCGTGGTTAAAACGGACATATCATTCGTTATCTAATGGTATACGTTTGTGTGTATAGCTGTCAAAGAGAACTTACGATGTGTACCGTTTGGTTAAACGAACATGTCATTCGTTTTTTTAATGGTATGTCCTTTAGTGTAAGTTTGTGTGTATAGCTGCCTAGATGTTTTCCTTTTTTTTTTTTTTTTTATATATAAAAGACTTGATTGCTAAAATAAAAGGACTAATTCTAATTAGTTTTTGTTTATGTTTAGTTTGTGCAGGTCCATTTGATGCAGTTCAACAGTAATTATCAGTTTGATGATGTCACCTTATTTTCATGTAATCTGTTATTTTCACCTTATTTTCATGTAATTTGTTATCGAGCTGACAGGGTAACTCTAGACACACGCTAGTGTGTTGCCATCAAATAACAAACATGGGACAAAGCTTGGGTGGAACCTGAACAGAAATACGCATTTCTAACGTTCCGTTTTTTCGCAAACAAAATTGGCTGGACAGTGGGCATACGGTACACATTATAGACCAGACCGTAACAATTACAATAAAATGGAAGCAAAAAAAGCAAACAAAAAAAGCATTAGAGCTCGTATCCCCATACTCACAGCTGTTAAGGTACACGAATAAAAACGGATTAGAAATACGGCTTTCCGACGCCCGCATTGAAGAAATAAATAAGCCATTCAGTCATTTCGGCCGCCCAATTTTGAGGCCGAATGTAGACTTCGTACCCTATGGTTTAAAACTGAAAGATTTAAGCAAAAAAACAAGACCATTTCATTTTGGTTCTCGACAACCTATCTGTGGCCGACAAAGCAAACTAACAGAAGATACTAAGATAATGTTACTTTCCCCGTGACCGGGCATCGTTGCATCTTTTTTACTTTTACTTTTACTTTTAATTCACTACACGAGCCTACAGACCATAAGTCATACGCTCGACACTAAATCTACAACTTAACCTATTCAGTTATACAGTTATGTACAGTTACAGACATCTTGTTCGAGTGAGCTACAATTCGATCTTCTGCACCTTGCCTATTGTTGTTCCATTGTTACATGTTGCAGCATTGCATTCTGGGGCCTCTCCGCTGCCTGTCCAGTTTTTTTAAATTCTCGTGCGCAATACTCGGCGTTTGCAGTAAATTTAAAGTATAATATTCATTCCAGTTTTCCTGTTTTTAGTTGACATTACTGAATGTCATAAAAAAGATTCACGGATTACAAACAAAAATGTCAAGCGTGCCGTTAAAAAAAGGGTTACTGTATATAATTGAAATTTCGCTTTACTTATTAAAATGTACACGGATAAAAATTGATGATTTTTAATTGAAATAAGCAAATGTACAGTTGAGAAAATTGCATCTGTTTAAGTGCTGTTGTGCTTTACGAACCATATAAGTAAAAACTGGTAAAAACTTAAAGCGCTTAAACAGATGCAATTTTCTCACCTGTACATTTGCTTATTTCAATTAAAAATCATCAATTTTTATCCGTGTTCATTTTAACAAGTAAAGCGAAATTTCAATCATTATACAGTAACCCTTTTACGGCACACTTGACGTTTTTGTTTGTAATATTATGATCTTTTGGGCTCGTACAATAACCAGACGTTTATTTTTGTTTGTGCATGTACTAATTTTTAATCGTTTGCTAATAATTAGACCTACCATGGGATCAAAAATCTAAATGACTAATGCGATAAAAATTAAAATTATTTATGCCTATTTATCGCCGAAGAAAAATTATAAGATACTAGCCAGAAAATTGTAAAGTGTGGTATTAAAATACGAAAATCATTCTGGTTTGTGACGACACAATCTTTAACTGCGGTTTCTTATACTATCTCAGTTGGCCTTGTATTCCTACGCCGAGTCTCGTGAAACGGTGCGATAGTAACATGCGCGGATGGAGATCTGCGCGTGGCTGTTATAAGGCAGGCCAGATGTACCTTTAATCTGTAGGTCTGTACTAAGCACACTATGGTTTTTACGATTTTTCAGCGATGTCGTTTAGCCAACTAGAATGAACCAATCAGACTTATCGTGTTTTAAAGTAAAAAAAATGTAAGGCCATGTAAAAAAAAAAAATGTTTGGTTTACTGGCAAGGTTGAAAATTGAAGCACCAGGCTACCAGGCATTTTATTTTATTTTTTATTTTATTTAACTGACCACATTTCTTTGACATTTACCTAGCTCAAAGCTGAAAAAGTATGCAGTCAGCCTAAAAAAGTGTAATATTCTGCTAATATGTTATTTATGTTGTATAGTATTAAAAATATTTTAGTTTTAGGCAAATAACTTCTTAGTGGTTTAGGTTAGAGGCTTGAAATTAACACCATTAGAAAACTCGTTTCAAGCCGGTTAAAATGTTATACTGGAATGTGAAAAACGGTGGAAATTTGGCGAAAATGTGAATTTTAGTGGGTGGACCAAGATTGAGATAAAAAAAATTTGACCCGCGATAATTTAAGGCACCCGCACGCGCCTGTAAACCATACAATTAACTTTGCATGACCTAAAAGCGTGTGAATACAGCAGCAAGGTTTCACGTGGACTAAACAGTACAGAAACACTGCGGTATGTGAAACCCTACAGGAACGTTTATTTGTGTTACTTTGCTGTTTTGACTTCGGCTCGTTTAAACCTTACCTTAAACATCAAACGAGCTCGTTTTTGTTTTGTAATCTTGTTGTTGCCTGATGTAGAGCCTTAGGGCTTAGTCGGGCAGATGACCGGAAGCGATTAACGCTCGCTACAAAATCCTTTGAGCATCACCAACTTGGTGGCAACTCACTAGCCTTTGTTTAGATAAAATCGAAACTTACTTCTTCCTAATTACAAGACGGAAAGCTAAACTGTTTCAGAATATCTGTAGGCCCTATTTATTCCGAACCAACTTGGTGGCGAAACAATTGCGTTTGTTTTTAATAAATCATAAATTTACTGTTTTGCCAAATACGAGACGGAAAGCAAAACGGGTTCGGAAGGTCTGTATTTATTTACATGTATGATTCGAACTAAAATGTTGAAATATTAGTTCATCTAATGCGATTAATCGTGCTGTCGAATTCTTAGAAAAAGATGCTGCACCACGATCATGGCCACGGTTGTCATGGTGACGTTCGTTCCATTCCGCTTCGTTGGGCCGCATAGCGCGGAACGCTGTGTTGTTATTATTTCGAGCATCAGTGTCTTTGGCCGCATGTTGTTTTATTTTTATTAACATGTTTATTAGGTCTATTTGAAATAAAGAAAGAAAGGAGGTCGCTGAGATTCATTAGTATTTTTTATTATTTTTTTGGTTACGGTGTATTTAAGGCGGTAAATGAATAATGAAATTGCATGAAATGAATTATTTCGGTACGTCTGATGTGAACCAAGTTCGCATTTCACACACGAAACGCATAAATTCACTATTTAAAACAACTTGAGGAGTTTGCGGAAATAAGAACAGCAGAGTTAGAGTAGAATTGGAAAACAAAAACGAGCTCGTTTGATGGAAAACGAATACTTTCAGCACTTGAAAATACTGGGATTCCTA
The DNA here is from genome assembly GCA_023313725.1 of Lithobius niger. NCBI lineage: Eukaryota > Metazoa > Arthropoda > Chilopoda > Lithobiomorpha > Lithobiidae > Lithobius > Lithobius niger. The sequence goes on along the minus strand of JAHWFP010264161.1, from coordinate 316,385 downwards.
ATTGTGATAAATTAATGTGTCGTGTGTCTCAACGTTATCCGCGCCGAATTTATACATATTTTTCGTTTTTGTATTCACTTGATTAACGGCCAAATTATTAGCATATGTAATGACATCAGTGACTTTATTTGGAGGGGGGAGGGCGGGTTCTAGCTATATTAAAAACAGTAATATAGGCTAATGTTTTTTTAATGTAGATTGCGGAAGTATTTTTTAATGCTTTTTAACTATTATTACTCTAAAATTGGCGTGGAATGATGGTTAACACCGGTTGACGAAATATGAATGCAATTTTGTATTTATGTATTTATGACATCTCTGGTTTATCTTTGCTAACAAAGAATGCGTTTTGAGGTTTGTATATCACTCGTAGATAACGTCACATTTCAATGTAGTGCTGATAGGTTCCTGCCATACTTATCTTTTATCGTAACTCATTACGGGGAAATGTTGGCCTTGGTAGATATATCGTTAGGGCGCGTTTACTCAGGGACGTAACCTTTACGTCCCTGGTTTACGTCCCAAACCTTTACGTCCCTGGTTTACGTAAGGATTCGCCTTTGCCCGTTAGCTCCACAGCTTCCTTATACATACTATCAAGAATTGATAGGGTTGGGAAGGAGAATTTGTGACTGAGACCCCCTACTGAAAGGTCTTAGATCATTCGGGGCTCTCTACAGGCCCGGATCTATGATGAAACTAGACTGGGCTGGCAATATGGTCGCCGAAAGTGCTGCTGATGCGATTAATTTGTCTAATTGCCGCATTTTGTCCACCGAGGCCAACACCCTCCGTACAAATTGCCAACGAATGTGTCGCTTTTTTTTTGCCAACAGAAATAGCTTAAAGGGCAATCACATCCATTTTGACATGCATGCTTTACTTTTGGATGAGTTACACGATAACTAAACACAAGAACTGTGGTAAGAATACGTTACGTACGTCCGATACAACAATTTAATTATTGCATCACCAAAACACGACACGGAGACCGCCATTGTTTTGCTGGAACGCGCAGAAATTAATGCCGACAATTGTCACTTTTCTATTTCGACTCGCAGCCGATTGAGATAGCTCTATTGTCTGCGAGAGCTCAAGCGTCCGACGGCCTTAGCTGGCCACTACAACTGTCGGCTAGCTAAGGCTGTCGGACGCTTGAGATCTCACAGCCAATAGAGCTATCTTAATCGGCTGCGAGTCGAAATCAAAAAGTGACATCTGTCGGCATTAATTTCTGCACGTTCCAGCAAAACAATGGCGGTCTCCGTGTCGTGTTTTGGTGATGCAATAATTAAATTGTTGTATCGGACGTATGTAACGGATTCTTAGCGCAATTCTTGTGTTTAATCATTGTGTAAGTGATCCAAAAGTAAAGCATGCATGTCAAAATGGATGTAATTGCCCTATAACTGTGGCTTACTGATATTTTTTAAAACTAGCCTACTTAAAAATACTTTTATAGATAATAAAAATTTGCCACCAAAATCTACGTAAAAATTTAAATAATTATTTCGTAAAACGGTCACTATAATACTGCCAATATTATAGCTGCCAATGGATGTCGCGTATCTGCTTACAAAGATGCTACTTCGAAGAACAGACCTCGGCGAAATGAACTAGACGTGGCGGCCATTTTGTCTACCCTGCTTGTATCGTAGTAGAGCGTGCCGGGTAGTTTACTGGTTACTGGCCTATTAGTTCCGTCTATAGTTATAGAGTGCACCATGAGTTTTGTGTGGGAATTTCTACTCAGTTTTCAGCCAAAAATTAAACTAAACTGAAAGAAACTAGCTTTTATTTAATTATTATTTAGTTTAGCTTAGTTGTAACTTGTAATTTAATTTACTTTAGATATGGGGTGAACAATGAGCAAAAATTGCCAGATGAACGCATAGCGTCCTCTGAAAGCTCTGATGGAACTAATAGGAATGATTGTGACACGTTTCAATTGGGACTTTTTTGAGTTACAAATTCTCCCCCCAACCCTGTATATTACTACAGCCTTATTAAACGATCGGTATCACGTAGCATGAGAGCCACGTCGTCCAAGATCGTCAAAAACTGCCGTGAGGTGCACTGAAGGCGCCCTAATCATAGCGTTGATTACTGTTAACCAGGGTTGGAAAAAATCATGATTTTTTGCAAAAAAAATCCAAATAATCGATTTTTTTTATTTAAATCAATGATTTTTTTTATTTAAATCAATGATTTTTTTGATTTAAATCAATGATTTTTTTGATT
>JAHWFP010264161.1:252779-304676 GCA_023313725.1 Lithobius niger | reverse complement strand
GAGGTTGTCCTACAACACTTGGATGCCTTTGCCAGAGAGTCTTTCCCGGAGATTCGGTTATGGAGAAGATTCGTAGACGATGTGGCTTCATCCATGAAGAAAGACCAGGTCGAGAATGTGGTGCGGGTGTTGAGCTGCTGGAAGGAGGACATCAATTTTACATCTGAAAAAGAGAAGGATAGCAGATTCCCTTTTTTGGACGTGGAACTTACACGTGAATGTGGAGGATCTGTCACGTACCGTCCTTATAGAAAGCCCCTGTCCTCTGGCAGAGGTATCCCTTTTGATTCAGGTTACCCAGTGGGACAGTTGAAGGCCATTGCAGCAGGCGAGTTCACCAAGATTTTAAGACATTCTAGTTCGCAGGAGGTGGCACGTCCTTTCCTTCAAGAAGAGAAAGGCAGGTTCATCCTCCTAGGCTACCCCCTAAAGTGCCTCAACAGGTTGATCCAGCAGGCGTTGCAGAAAAGAGATAAGAACAGCGGAGATAGTATGGATGGCGAGACTGAGCATAGACCTAGGGTAGGTCTTACCTACCTTCAGGGAGTGACTGACAAGATCCAGAAGATACTCAGGAATAACGGCTTTGTCTCCTATGTGAAAAATGGAGAAGGCCTCAAAGAACTGCTCCTGCCAAAAGCATTGCGTAAAGAAGAAGGTGGTAGAAAGAAGAAATACGAGGAGGATGAGGAAAGACTGCAAAAAATAGTAAACACGAGAGAAGGAGTGTATCGTGTACCATGTGCTGACTGCGATGCCGTCTATATTGGTGAGACACGCAAGGGCGTAAGGGCACGAGTAAAACAACATATGAGTGATACCAGGAATCAGAAAGATACAAACGGCATCACTGTGCATCAGATGGACACCTCACACCCCATCCATTGGGAAGGAACTGAAACGTTGCTCATTTCAAACTCGAGCAGAGACTCACACCTGAGAGGCCTCGAATCCCTGGCTATTCAACACCACGTCCGAGAGAAGGCCGTGCTGATGAATATCCAGGGACCGTCTAACCCTTCAATCCAGTTCCTACTGGATGCTGATTTCAGAGGCAGTCTGAGAAAAAAGTGGAATCACGGCCTTCAAAATAACGGAGGCAATGCATGAGCGTCGCACACCGTCATTGTATATACCTTGTAAATATCGGAGGCCAAGTTAACGCCAATTTCGAATTCTAATGGACTGTAAATAGGTGGTAGTGTTTGGAGTTTTATTACGTCCCTGAAAATGATAGTCGGCTAGGTTTCTCCATCAACAGCAAATTTACTATCGAAAATTCGCCAAGAATTGTTATATCGTTCTTGCCAGTCTGGAATTTTGCGTATTTTCCTCCGTACGTAAGTAATCCTTCTTTGAATGGCATTTTCTATTGCTAGTATCCGTTTTGGCGAGTAAGGCTAAATTCCAAGTCGGCAACTGTTTTTTTTTTTATTAATTTCTTTTGAGCCTTAAGGTAGCCAAAGCAATTTAATGATCGTGTAGCTGAACCGGCTCAATTTTGAACATTACTAGACTTTTAGAGAAGAAGAAATATCTGGTAAAGGGAGGTGTCTACCCGGGGATTCGATCCGGGAAACCTCCGATCATTGGCCGAAAGGTTGTCCAGAATTCGCCAGAATAGTTCCCACAGCCGGTGAAGGAGCGTGGTAGCCTCCACGCTACACTGGCCGGTAGTCTTGGCGGGGACTTCACCAAGGTCCCCTTTCCAGGGGTTCAACCAGATCCGCAAACCTCCAACAACCAGGCTGAGCTCTCTCACCGCTCAGCCACGATGACCATATGTTGATTTCCGTTTGTCAAACTGCGAGTGGCGACCGACATTGGAGAGGGTTGTGTCCCGTGTGTTGAATTATCAATGTTAGTCAAGTACAGTTTGGTTTGTTGGTCTCTCATTATACAGCAGCATCACTTTTTATTAGTAAAACTTCGTTTAAAAAAATAGCCCAACGAATGGGAAAATACCTCGGTTTTCAGCATTTTCCTCTTCCAAAAATGGCATGATAACAGCTATTTTATTTTCCCATAAGCAAAGTTGGTTTTCTTTAGGAAGAAATTAATTTTGTCCATTCCGGTGGATAGAAAAAAACTGAAGAAACTGGAAATTACAGAAGATAGTAAAGATGTGAGAGCTCAACTTTTTCATGTCGAGTTCGAGTTTCGAAAATGATGTAGGCTAGTTTCTTAACACAAAACTCATTCAAATGATACACCCACTCTCTATTTTGTTGAATCCTGTGAATATAGCAAAACAGGAAAATAAAGGAGTTTGCAGCATTACATACGGTTGAACTAATGTTGCAAAACTGAGTCATACAGAAAAGTCAAGATAGAGGCAGGCACATTTATCAGTTTTTTATACATCAGAAACAAACTATCTTGGATGGCTAGGCTATATGATAGGACGGTACTGCGGGCGATTTCCATGTTAGCACATGATCACGTGCCATGTATGACGAACTAATAATTATTATTGTTGAAATATTCTTTATTTTTTAAAGCAATAATTCTATAAAATTTAAGTAAAGATAAGTTTTGTACAATTTATCAAAGAAAATAATTATTTTTAAATGCGACAGAACTCTAAACTCGGAAGTTTTCAGATCGAGTCTAATATACGCAACGACGTAAACTCGTACTTGACTTGAAATTTCCAGTTTCGTGCAGCCTAGAAGACAGGGTTTCAGCGTCATTCACATGTTTTATTGCTGATCACTTAGCTTTATCATTTCATCAAAACTGTCTCAAAACTGCTATTCATTGGTTTTTTTCCCAGACCAGATTCAATTTCAGTGTTGTGAACCATATTATATATATTGGATGCATAAAACGATTGTAGTGTGTGTTGGGACTTCACTTGTTTCTTTTTATTAGCGTAATTAAAATCGTTGTTTCCTTATCAGTTAAAACAAAAAGTGCGAGTTAAAGTATAGGATATGTATGAACTGGGACAACTACCATGTTTAAACCTAGGTTTACGAGACGCAGGACAGTCGGTGTGTCGTGCGTCTTGGGAAGGAGCATGAAATGTTCTGCTTTGAGCAAACATTTTCAGGCACGGTGGAAGCAAATCACCAGTTATAAGAAAGCAGAGTCGGTAAAAGTGTCGCCTCTTAATATCTAGAATACCAAGATTCACGTATCCTAGATACTAAGATAAGTTCTGAAATATCAAGATACTTTCTTAGCAGGAAGCCTACGAGCTGAAAAAAAATCTTATACAGTCTGAGGCGGTTGACTGTTTAAACGAGAACAAATAATGTTACTAATGTAGAATGTACAGTGAGATTGACGTTATTTTTGAGCACGGTACCAGGCTGCTCTTCTCGTGAATACGGTATAAATAAATGCACAAATACTTCAGAAAAAAGCAGCCATTCCTTTTATCTTGCTCTTTGGGTCAAGTAAGATTGTCTTTTGTCGACGTGGGATACAGGAAAGCTTGCAACTTTTTCCAGCTCTGCAAGAAAGAGTGGGTGTGAGGATAAAAGCACCACGAGATTATCTCAATCAGTTAAATTCGTTATTTTACAGTGTTTTAGTTTTATAAGGACCTTTGATACTTTTGTCATGAATTATTTTAATTGTTCGAAAATTTGTGGTAAAGTTAACATGCATTCATTCAAGCATGATAAATTGTATTTTTTTAGGAGTATGACAAAATTCAACGCCAAGCAGCCAAACGGGCCGAGGAAGAAGAAAAGCGCCGCCTTAAAGAACGGCATAAAATGGAACAAGCACCGCAGAATCTGCAGTCTAAAGTCGACGGCAGCATGACAGTTGACAGCAACACTTTGCGCCGGGATTCACGATTTCTGTACGCCCCTCCTACCCGATTTTCAGATATTGTGAACACTGGCACAGCCAGGAAAAAATCATTACTCGGCGGCACAAGACGCATGATATTAAATAAGAAAAACAAGGAAGAGGTAGATGCCTTTAAGGTCGGCACCGGTGATGGAAAACGTTCGACACGTTCCCTTTCAGGGCTTCGGCGGGACTCCGAAGTTCTACTTGTACCAAAGTTTGAGTTAGAGGACGGAGATGGAAATCAGAAACGTCACGTGCAAGATGTCTTCCCGACAATACAAGAACTAAATCTAAGTGAGCCCGAGTTTCTAACTACCGGGGATATGGAGCCTAACACTGGCTTGTTCGAACGGCCAGGGTTTGGAAGCATTGCCTTTCCGAACTCAATCTCCGGTACGCTTAACTCCATTCCTAGGAGGAGGTCCAGCAAGGGAGATACAGATGATGACGAATTACACCCGCATGAGTCCGGGCGTGGTGACAGCACTGGAAACGGTAGCATTGGCAGTGCCAGCAGCTTAGAGCAGGGTGGAAGCAGTAGAGACGCGATGCCATGGCAAGATGACGATTTACAGATGGATGATGATGATGACTACGAAGCAAACCAAAGTAATCCTTTAGTTACTTTTCTACTGGCTCACAACTTGGCAGACTTTTTACCTGTGGTAAGTATAAATGAGACAAATTATCTTTTAGGTTACTCTGTTGCTTGGATTTTAAATAGCTAATTAACTCAACACACTAAGAATGGCATTTATGTGATGGTTTATGGTATCTCACGAAGTGGTTTAAGTGTTTTAATTGCCCCACCCGGAGGTTCCATGGCAATATCAACAAGAAAACAACAACAACGATCAAAGGCAAGAATTTACACATGCGACACGTACTTAGTTTGCTTCTTCCCTCGCACCATATCAGCACTAAATGCCGCCTTACTAACACAACACGCAACATGGTCCGGAAGGGCATTCCATTCCCGAACAAAGCGTGGAAAGAAGGAATGATGAAAATAGTCTCTTTTACATTGATAGAGTCTATTCTTTGCAGTATGGTCATTTTTTCCCAGAAAATGAGGTGCGAAATAAACTTATTCTCATCCAGAACCGTGAGGCCCTTTCTGATCTTGTAGTAAAGAAACAGTCTGTGCTCCCTCCTGCATGTCTCCAAGGATGGCTAATTCAGATCCTCCAGTAATTTTGTAACACACTCATCCTGACCCCAACGGTTACTCACGGTTCTTGCAGCACGACGTTGTACTGCCTCAAGGTCAGCAATTTCGCACTTCCTGTAGCAGTCCCAGGCTCCACATGCATATTCGAGGTGAGGCCTGACCAAAGCCACAGCTTTCGTACCTGGTCCACCCCCCTTAAGAGTCCGAGCAACATAGCCCAACATCTGAGATGCCTTGCCTTGGAAACAATTTTGTTGTAATGTTCCTTCCAGGTCATCTTCTCATCGATAACAACTCCTAGGCATCTCTAGGTATTGCAGTCATCAGTGGAACAAGGATTTTTGTTGAAGGGGGAGGGCAAGGAAAGAAAAAGAGGTGATAAAGAGCGGGGTGTACTCTTGCTACATGTCTGATTACAGTCCGCCCGTCTTTGTTCCACGGTTCATGTAAATGTTATCTCGTGAGGTGAGAGTAATAGCCATTCATGAGCATGGCAGGCTATTAAAACGTAACGAATGTCTTGTATATGGTAGGTGTGTGTGCGTATTCTACATACGCAACTGTATCATTATAAGCCTAACAGCTGCTTCATGTACGAAATTTACAAGAGCCACAGTTCGAATGCAGCCATGAATTTCTTGAAAAAGCTTTAAATGTGAGGCTTGAATAGCCAACAAAACGGGAAAGTCTTTTATAAGCATGGCCTTAAATAAATGCAGTTAGCATTTCTTATGTTAACTATGCCCATCCCGGGTTAGACTGACTGAAGAAAGGAGGAGAGGTGCTGAGCATTTGTGCCTATTACAAGCCGTACCTTCCAAAACAACCAATCAAATTCAGCAAAACTCTCAAATATTGGCGATAGTTTGGCTCAACACTTGATGTTGTTTGTGCGACTTGTTGTTAAATCAGCCGCATTCAGTACCTTTTAAATCAACAAGGAATTTCAAGGAATGGAAGTGATGTCTGTCACCTTTTGACATGATCTGATGGATTGTGGGAGGTCACCAGCAACAACTGTTAATTTTTTGAAAGTGTGAGAGGTATGACCTTATAGACTAACGCTAGAGCCAGTTTCTCACTGGCACACGCTCTGGAAGGATGAATAATCGCTGACGGAATGGCCAAGTACCACAAATCCACCAGTCACGATGAAGGGTGATGGCACTTCCACTCAAGAGACTTTTGGAATGGTTTGTTGAGTTTGATCCCTATTGTAGGTAAAAAAAAAATTGGATTTGGTAGGTACTGACGTTGCATTCCTGCTCCCTCATTTTTTATTTTTCATTGGTGGAAATGTCGACATAATATTGTCTTGTGATGATGCTCATTTGGCATTGCCTCATTTTGGCCAGGGAATGACTTCCGGGAGGAGAAGATTGAGATCGCGTCGTATCGATTGACATGAACCAAATTTGTACAAGTGAAATAGTGAGAGGAATAAACCAGATTAAGACAGACACCGAGTTGGTAGGTTTTGTACAAGGATCATGAAGGATCAGTTGTGACAGTCGAGCATACTAACCATATGGGAAAACTGGAACTTGTCTGCATTAATACGAAAATTACTGACAATAGTTAAAAATCCTTGCTTCTATCACACTCACGTACCCAGTGTAAGCAGAATCCAGGCACCTCAAGTCCTGCACTTGCACGGATCTTCAGCCTTCTTTATTGTCAGGACGCGTAGACAAGGTTTTTGTTGTCCCTGTGTGTTTACGTTGATTCCTCATGTTTTTCACGATATTTCATGTAATCACGCCGCATTTCACAAACTTTAGTGCTACGTCAACTTCATTTGTTGTGTGTGCCGGACTTGGTCTTGTTTGACTTTTATTTATGGCTTCGTCCGCCTAAATGCGCCTATTAGATGCACACATTTCGGACATTCCAAACTTCACATTCATGAACTTTGTTGGTTGTGCTTTCCTGCAGCTCAAATTCCATACCTTATGAAACGTGTCTCCTGATTCCCCTGGAGGTTATGTTACCCAAACTTGACGTTTCTCGTTTAGGGATGAAACATTAGTCAATCAAGGTAGTGCAAAACAAACTTTTTACTGGAGTAAATGAATATTGTTGCTTGAAATTTTATTTTCAGCTTTATTAGAATTACTATTAATCCTCCAATATATACATCGCTTAAGCCGAAGCATAGGTGACGGTAGGCCGGGTGGATGGTCAGCAGACTGGGAAAGTAGTCAGTCATTGTGAATGAAAAAGGGGGTGCATGTTTATTCTTGGCACAAAAGCAAAGAAAAAGGGTAAGCGGCAGGCAGATTTGTTAAGAGTACTGACAATTACTTAGTAAGTCAGTAATTCGGTAACAAACGACCATCAATGGAAAAGGGGAAGCATGTTCATTCTTCGTACGATAGCACTTAAAAAGGGGTATAGTAGACAATGCCAAGGATAATGTCCATCATACAAAAATGCCATACGGGTAAAGGAACCCATCAAGTTTTTGCCATAGAAAGTAGTGATATCAGAGCCAAAATGGCTGCCACCAAGTTTGTGGTCCGACCCGTGATCACTCGAGTTTAACTGACAATCACCGAGGTGTCAGTTAAGATATAGTGATCACGGTTGGGACGGAAAACTTGGTGCCAGCCGTTTTGGCTCTGATATCATTACTTATTCATCTATGGTGTGTTATGTATGTCTAGAGAGTAGCCTAGTTATATAGTTACTTGCAACATCCTGTGCCAATCCAGATATGTCATATATAGATACATGGTAAGACACAAGATGGTGGACAATAAACAACATGAATGTCAATCAAACCTGTCTACTTGAATCCATTGCATCCTGTTTCATGGGACATCAGGTTGGCTATTAACGAACTATTTTAAACCTAACATGGTGAAAACTTGACCATGCGGGTCCCTTTACCCCTATAGGGTTTTTGAATGATATCACCCCTTTTGGTTGTTTTGTGGTTTTGCTTTATGTTAGTGTTGATTGTGAGCTCCTTATGAAAATATAGTTACTTTGGTATAATTGACGATGAGATGATTTATTTATTTTAAATAAGTTACAATTGCAATATAACAAATAACAATATAAATGGATACAATAAGTTGTCCAAGGCTCATTGTTACAAGGCTACGGACGACAATTATTTTAATAACAGATGGCGTGTTCCAGACGTCCATAAAAATAGCATTACAAATGATTACAATCTTTGGATTTAAACATCCCCAAATGTCAAACCATAAAAGGCACCTACTGGAGTCAAACGTGAACTGAATGTCAAATTTCAAGCATATCGGTCCCATAAATTATTTTATCTGAACGGAATTAGCTAGTGGAAATCACTGTAGAAGACGCTTATTTTCATAAAGTTAAGATATCAATTCATATCTTCACAAATTTTCGACTATCTGCATCCCTGGAGATGAAAATTCACAGGCGATCGACTTCGACTCAAAACATCATGCAACAACCGTTCGTCTGCTAGGAATTCCATAGTAAGCGGTGTGACGTTTTCAAATTAGCTAGTAGTAGTAGCTAGGATAAAATCAATGTTGTTGAGAATCCTTTTTCGTATTGAAATCCTTTACGCACAGCTCTGTTGCCCGTAAAGCCCGTCGATCTATACAATTTCCAAAGCTTTCTATTGCATTATTTTGTATTCAATATCAGAAAACGCCAGTTTAATGTCACGGGTAAGAGAAGCAGCAGCTAGCTTACGCCCAAACACTGCCAATGTCCTGAACAATTGAACGCTGTGGAAATCTGTAAGTCAGTCACAAACGAAATACTACGATACGTATTGATGAAGGCAAACTCGGGGCAATCAAACTCTGGGCTCCAACAGAAACAAATTGGGTGAATGATTGTTAATCATGTAGTAACAATCAGTAACAAACTAAATATTATGTTTTAAACTTGGAGTCAAGTCGGTATAGCTTGATGGTTAGGGCATCAACTTACTAATTTACTAAGGTTGAGAGTTAAGGTTGACAGTCGGGCGAAAATGGGTTATTAGTTTAAGAAAGGTAGGATGTCTATGGTAACGGCGGATGCTACGACGGGTGAGGTGCTTGTAGAATCCCCAACATCTGGTGTACTTTGGTGCGTTAAAAATTACTCTGTAGTGACTGTTTTGACTTTTTCGGAGACAGCACAGTTTGGCCACAGAACCGGCATGGGGAGTAGAGCGTCTATGACCTAATTATAGCCCATCTAGTAATTAATAACTGAGGTAAAAGCTGCCACCACGGTGGGTTTAAGTTAAAAGCTAACCGGAGTACGAAATAAAAATGTGCTACATATTATTTAACTCCAGCAATTAATCCACTAGGGAACAAACTGGCTTTTCAAAACTCCTGGTTTTTATTTTAGACAGCGAATATAAATGATAACACTATACAATTGTTCACTAGTTTACAGGTTGGTTTTCAGTGAAAGCAATGGGAATTTACATTAGAAATTTGGCAGAGTATAAGCTTGAATGACAAGATAACGAGTTTACATCAAAAGTTTCGTTTTAGAAAAAGTTGTCTTTAAGTCCCAGTCGTGAGAGACACTCTAAACTATAACCGCATCCGCTAAGTTACGAATTAGTCCTCACAGTTATGTTTCCTGAATCCTCAAGAGATCAAATCGTTGGGAGTCCACCAATCACCTGCTTCAGCAAAACTAAGTGATCTTGTTATCAGTTGTTTAGATTAAAATTAATTTAAAGTAAACAAGAGAGAAGTTGGTTTTTAGAACGGAAACCACCCTTACGTTATGGAAGGCAGGAGGCCAGAAATACCGATAGCTTAGCCAACCATAAAAATTCTCTAAGCTAGAAGTTAGTTTAAGTTTAAACTATAAATTTCGAATGGGGTCCTAAATATAAAATTTTAAGTTAACTAGTGACAAAATACGAACCACTACCAATTGCCTGGCACGGCAACATTCGGACCGTGACCACCTCTAGCTTGAGATCTGTGAGCTGTGCTAAGGAGTGAGGGCTGTTGGCCCTTTTTATTGAAACAGGTCGGATTCTCAGCCTCCCTCCGCGGAAGTGTGTGTATGCATACATATATTTGAGGTTAAATGCCAATTGACAGCCCCTCCTATTACACAACTAAGCTAGTGTTATGTTCTTTTTGCCCCAAAGAATGTTCATAAAATAAATACAAATGTACAAGGTTTTGTGAATAACTGCGACCGGAAGTTGCGTTCGTTACGGCCCAGTATGAGCGTTTAACTGCTGTAGAAATTTATTGAAATCGAATTTTAAAGTTCTGTTTGGGCATAAGTGAAGAAGATGTGTTGGGCTATTAAGCCATGCAAACAGTAGTCGATTTGGTCCATTATCCGTGGAGATGATCCTATTTGAACAGTGAGGTCTTTTTGGTCCAAGAAAAAAAAAACCGATGGTTTTCTCCCAGGTTTTTGATCTTTTGAGTTAGTGTATCCTCTCAAATCCGGTTTTTGGCAAAATGCCTTTACACTACATTGTATAGCTAACAAAACATAGGTATAACCAACCCTATAAATTCTTGGTATAACTAATGTATTAATGATATACATCTGCTTCCTATGTGCTCTATGGGTGCAGAAACATTGAAACTACATTTTCAATAAATGGGTAATTTTCATTTTGCTCAAAAAAAGAAAAAAAACTTTCTTGCAAAACAAACGGGGCAGTGTGACAACATGGGTTCCTACTAGATTGGCATATGTTATGCCGGGACCAACTAGTTTAGTTTTATTTATCATGTAGCAAATGTTTAAGCAATATTTGCGTTCTCCTACCCATTTAATGGGGGTAAGGTTTGCACTCGGATAAAAATTTAATGCGAGGCCTGTCTCTGATAGGTCATATACTCCTTTAAACGTATCAACACAGTAAAAAAAAGTATGTAATTTTTTTCCTGCATTACAGACAGACATCTACATCAGATCAGGGAATATTTGCAGGAATTGTATATTGCACTCATAAATAGATCACGATTACCCCAAAGACAAAAACCAAATTAAACTCAATCCAAATAACACTCATTTTCACATCCAAGACACTCAACACCTCCTGGCAAATTTTCGACAACTCCCTGTTGGCTTTGTCAGTTCTCCAAAGATTTGTTTAGTTTCTGATCACATCGTCTGCTGTTCGTTCTGGTCGAATACCCAAAGACCAAGTCGTAGATTCGCAGTATGCCTGATTTGTATATGTATTTTAGAAAATTTCTTTTCTAGTTTTCGCGAGAGGAGATCGACCTTGATTCCCTAATGCTGTTAACGGATAAGGATCTCCACGAGATGCAACTACCTCTGGGACCACGAAGAAAACTTCTTAAAGCCATCGAAGATCGTCGGCTTGCTATGGACGATCCTGGAGAGGTGTTAGATTCAAGACTATAAATTGAAGCCCAATGGTAATTTTTCACAAAAGCTGCATAATTTGTGTCTTGCATTTTATTGTCCTGCCATTTGTATGATCATTTGCTTCTGCCAATACTTTGTTTGGTGTCATTAATTTAGCAGGGGAATGCATCTTCAAAAACAAATCAGATTTTAATGCACCATCAGGTTGTTGTTTTTTCCCCCGCTAGCTTTCCAGTGGCCCAAACCCCATGTTGATAACTCTTATAGCTTACAACTTAAAAAAAAAAAGAAACTAAGTTCGGGGGGGGGGGGGAAACACTGTACTTGTCAGTCACTAAGAACCAGTTTGACAAACATCATCGATGATAGCACGCGTACGTCTGTCATAAAATATTCAAGGAGGCAAGAGCAAATCTGGACATGAATGCCAACAGTACAGCGTTTAATTAAAACTGCAACAGTGTTGAGGCTGTTGGGGTACAATCTGAAATAAAGTAATTTGATTAATGCAGTTTTAGGATTGAGTCCAAATTGGGGCTCAGCCGACTATTACATAAATCAAGAGTTCAGGAAATGTGAGGGAAATACCTGTTCTGACTGATAACCTGTTAGACAATCCTTAAACATTACAAACCGTTAACAACCGCCTCAAACACAAAATAAACTTCTTGTAAACAACTTCACAGTAAGCATACTACGCCATTGCAATACCAATGTGCCTCACTGCTTAACTTGTTGCACTCGCAGTACAACTATTTAAAAAAGGTTTATAGCCAAGATTTTATGTTAACTTCTGCAGTGTACTAAGAAAAGTACAGTACAGCCTCAATTACCCGAACATGAAAGATCCAAAACCCTCGACCAAACCCCATCATCTTTTTCTTTATCCTGTCTTTAAAATTCCCAACAAACAGCCAAAAAAAATGAATTCGTCAAAGTTTGCACTTTCTTTGACTTCCAATTTCTTCCGTTCTGTTACGTGCTAGGTTATTTTTATCTTAACCCACCCCTATTTCCCTCTACGGTTTCCTGCAGTCAGGGGAAGTTATCCGTTCATCCCTCCGCGTATACGTTGGACCAGTCCAATTATGTGATTTGAGGCTATTCGTAACAGTGTCGTACATCTAAAAAATCCGAATGGCTCCAAAAGTGAAACTTCGTTGTTGAGAGCAATGAAAAGAATTGAGATCAAAAAATCCTAAAACACAAGTGGTGAAACTCATAACTTAGCAAAGACTTAAACAAACCTGTTATTTTTACTGTGATCCGAAAGCACTTACTTTTATTTTGCTATTTTGTTAAATGCTCTCTCTCTCTGTCCATTTTTAAGAAATTTAGCACTACCTGTCGGCTTTCCCACTAGGTGGCATCATATGCTGGTAACAGCACCACTTTGTGTTGGAAAGCACACGCAACGCATGCATCCAGTTTGCTCTCCAATTTCATTACATTCACTAGTGTGGTTTTCGTTAAACAGTGCCTGTATTCAGATAGCATACCATGGCGAAGGTTTTATATGGTAGGTGTGAGCATTGCCTCATGCCTGGGTATAGTCATTTGATCTGTTACTGGTGCTACCTGTGTGGCCTTGTCGATAACCCATGTAACGAAGTCTGCAGTTCTTACTCAGCAAGGTACATTACGGGTTCCTCCAAATGTGGATGCGTCCTCAAAATATACTTCAAGGGTTCGTAACGTTCTGGGATCCATTGCAGTGATATTACAATGTTTTGCAGCATATATTGAGTTAGCGGTCAAAGTTGT
Organism: Lithobius niger; assembly: GCA_023313725.1. NCBI lineage: Eukaryota > Metazoa > Arthropoda > Chilopoda > Lithobiomorpha > Lithobiidae > Lithobius > Lithobius niger. The sequence continues at coordinate 291,607 of JAHWFP010264161.1, read as the reverse complement.
CAATGCACGCTTCGTCCTTGTGACCAGTTGCCAGCTCCCAAGCGTTCCAGAGTGGAGTCATCTGTATGCGGCAGGGATATCGGCCCCAGGCGCCTGACCGCTCACTGCCACCTATCTGCCTCGGGATAAGGAGGTGGAGCTGGTTTCACCCATCCCACTAGAACTGTTGCTGCAGTCGCAGTTGGCACCTGATACCAGTCTGTTTGCAGATGTCAGTCTTTGTGGACTAAGTGTTCACGTGCCACAATCGCTAGTAAAGACCAGAGAGGTTGCCTGCACTGCTTCAAGTATTTGCCATCCACCAGGTGCGTCTATTCTCAGCTGAGGTCCAGTCATCGACAAGCATCCTATCACTAATCCCAAAACGTCGACTTCTGACGCCTGACGCTGATTCCAACCAGACAATGTTAGTCGACCTTACCAAAGAACCCCTTTCAGATGGGGAAGCCCTAGCGTTCCAGTTGGTGGCCACCGGCATTCCCAGTCTGTATTCAGTAGATGCAATCCCCAGCTCGGGAGTGTAGACGGCTGGCCTGTTCGGCTCGCCAGTTGATTCGCCATCGTTAGCCATCGCCAGTAGCCACCGCAGTCACAACCAGCATGGGGGATCACCACCTGCCGGGAGACGAGTCTTTAAAGCCAGACGGATCCAGCTGTCGGCAAACAGTCAGCGACCACATGAAGCAGCCATGGATGGACGCAGTCTTTCTTCGTCAAGGTGTACGAGTTATACAAGTGACGCAGACAATGTGTCCACTGTGTCGGGCACGGAACCCACCCCCTCCAAAAACAACTCTTCTAAAAGATCGTCAGCACGGCTTACCAGGTAAAGGCCGGTGAGACCGCCGGGCAACAGGTAGGAACCATGAACTGTGCTCAACTGCAAATAAAAAGGATGTTGGTGCCCCTCCTCCAGCCTCCTACCACAGTCCAGGGTCCTGTGCCATGTATTGTTGGATGTCGGAGAAGGAGTGGAGCAATTAGCATTGGGAAGGAGCTCCCACCTCATCACGCATTGAAAAAAGACGTTATATGCCGTTCGGAAATATCTATTACCTGTAAATTTAGCATTCTCTTTTCTGATTGCTAGAGATTTTTAAGTTGTTTGGAGATGACCAGCTCGGTGACCCAAGTTCGCACACCCCTCCTTATAAAAGCACCGTGGCGCAAAAGGTTGTCATCTTTTTTTCTCTAGCGTCCACTTCGTGAGCACGCTCCTGTTTTTCGCGCACAACCTTTCGTTTGAAGACCTTACATTCTGAGGCCCTTCGTCTCCTTTATTCTGGACATCACCCTGTGATGGGAAATCCAATGACACTGCTCTCCTAGTCAAAGATTCCAATATCCAGGGAGACTGGAGTTCTACAGCTCAGAAGGGATGCGGCACGAGAGTGATCTTCAACCTGCACCGGCTGAACAAAGTCATCCTTCAGGAACATTTCACTCATACTTCAGCAGGACGACTTCACGGTGTCCCAGGACCTGGAAGACACCTACCCACACGCACCAGTCCTCCCATCAGCATTCTTGTTTTTCTGGTTTATTTCAAACGGGGTAATATAACACTTCAAGGTTATCCCGTTCGGACTGTGCACAGCTCCACGTGTATTTACTTCGATTCTCTGCACCATGCTTACTTAGACAATGGGCTGTTCTGCAACCTGTGAGAGACCCAGCTTGTCCACAAGCTATGTTAGGTGGGAGACTTCCTGTTCCACCGACGCATAGGCATAAAGAGTGAGAAGCCCCCAGACAGAAACTTTTCCTTCCTATTCCATGCTGGGAACCAGCTCTGTTCCTTGTGCGACCATCTGGCACCAGAATAGAGTCGCCACAGAAAGCCCGTGAAGAACTCATGGCAGCAAGTTCGTAACGGCGAGGGACCGGAGTCAGGTCATTGGACAGGCCTTCTTGATTGCGTCGTTGGTCTGAATGGAAGCATGGGGGGCACACCGTCTACACTGGTTCAGGACGACCAGATATACCCACAGGGAGTAGGTCATTCCCTCATCACTCTCCACCAATGGAATGCTTAGCATGGTGGATGTTGACGTCCAACCACAAAGAAGGAGTACCAGTTCATGCCATAACCGCAGCATGTGCGATCCTCCCGGACACATCTTTGCAAAGCTGGAGAGTGCATCTGTGGGAAGTCACTGCAGCAAGAAAGTGGTTGGACGAAGAGAAACTCCTGCACATCAACAACTTGGAGCTTCGAGCAGTAAGGAATAGAATTCCACTAGTGGTCTGGTGTGCTTCACAACTCAGCAGTGACAATCGTGTCAGACAACCCGAAGACTGTAGCCTTCATTCGGGGGAGGTGGAACACACTCACTAAGCCTCTACAGAGAAATCTCTATCTTGTTTGAAATGTGCCTCGGATTCAACATCTCACTGGTCCCTAGGCACATACCAGAGAACTGAACGTCCTCACCAACGAATTGTTCCGGGACTACCAGGTTCCAGCCACAAGATGGAAATTACATCCATCAGTATGTGGCAGTGTATTCCAGAAGTGGACTTGTTCACAAAGCGGAAGAACGACCAGCTGGTCTAATTCCATATTCCATATGAATGCGGAGATTGTAATGCAAGGCCTTGATGAGTGGGTCATGCACCAACACCTTTCCCTCAAGATATGGGTAAGGTTTGTGGATGACACGTTTATGGCGGCAGGAAAGGAGGACGAGCTGGAGAAAGTAGAAGCAATGCTGGACTCTACTTTCGGTCCAGAGGATCTTGTCGGAGGATCTTGGTTTCACGTTTGAGGATAGGAAGGGAAGCTCCCATTTTTGGACATGTTGGTAAGCAGACAAAACAGACAGACGGAGGCATACATTTTGCATCAGGACACCCCAAAAGCCAGCTCCTCGCGGTTATGAAAGGTGAGATGAGAAGGATCAGGAGTCGCCTTATGGATGTGAGAGGAAGTGAGCAGTGGTTTGAAAGGGCGAAAGAGAAGAGGGTAAATGATGCCAACAAGAAAGCAAAAGCCTGGAAAAGCCCATTATGTGGGAAGAAGCAAAAAGACCCAAAGAATGAAGGCCCTGTGGAGGTAGTTACCTATATGCCTAAAGGTGGAGAGAAAGTCAGAAGAGCACTTGCGAAGGTGGGAATCTCCTGCGTCTTTCGTAATCAGAAAAACATCCGGAAACTCGTGTGAGGCAAAATTATAAGGGGAAAAGAGGCACTAGCTGATGATGAGAATTTAGAAGCTGTGAAAGGAAGTGAGGGAACGAGGACGGTCGAGCAAGAAGGGAAGAACAGAGTAAGAAAAGAAGCAGACACTATGACCGACGCCATGACTGCAGTTGAACACCGATACGAGACTAGGTCAAAGAGGAAAATGAATGAACAAGAAATAGATCTGGGAAGCGCACCTCAAGAACAAGAAGTTGAAAACGACAGGAATGGAACACTAACGGAGTAGTCTATTGGATTTCCTGCAGCGACTGCCCGCAAGGGTATACAGGGGAAACAAAAAGACGAATTTGTGTGAGAATGAAAGAGCATACGAAAGCAACTGAGGAGGAAGATAGAAAGAATGGGGTAGCCGTGCATTGTTTGAGAACTGAGCATAACATCAACTGGAGCAAACGAAGGTCATGCTCAAGTCAGACACAAGGAAGGAAGCACACCTCCGAGCCTTGGAATCAACGGCTATACATCACTAGCTGAAGTACCTGGCTTCGCCCGGGATCCTAATGCGGGGAAGTGTGGTTAAGTCACTGCAAAACTTGTTTGTAAACAACATTTCTTGTTGTTTTATCATGATCTGGCAATATGTATAATTTTGTTGGGTTTGAAGCTCTTGATGCTGCCACATACAGCTGGCCATGAGAAAAACATTTTTCTCGCAAGTCGATTCCAGTAACTGGGAATGACTGTCCCTGGGATTTGTTGGTCGTTATGGCAAAAGCGAGGCGGATCTGGAACAGTAGTCGTTTGAACTGGAACGGTAAGATGCATTTTTATTCTATGTACGCTAAGAGATGCTCAACTTCGTCCTGTTGAGCATCTCTTAGCGTACATACCAAAAAGTACCGTCCTGCGCTACTTTGGTCCTAGTTTCGTTTTGATAGTGGTTTCGTTTGAGAGCAAGTTGTTAGTGGTGGCATCTAGTGGACGATCTCAGAAGCCCGCACTCGCTCCGTCGGTCGCTCTCGCGTTCAGCTCTGCCGTTTTACTGGGAAACTCTTCTAGTATAGGATTGCAGAGAGCAGTCAGTTCAACTAATGAATATACAGGCGCCAGCTTACAAACAGACAGATTCGAAGTACGATGACACCAAATTTGAGAGAAAAACTTGAGGCTAAATGGCAAAGTTTTCTACCCAAGGCTCTTTATGGGAGACGATGCCACCAACATTAGCACAACAATGGATGTGCTAAGTAGCGCCAACAACAACAACAACAACAACAAGGCTAGCAAACTCAAGGTCAACTGTGGAGTGGAGGGAAGTTTGAATGCTAAAAGTCCATTAGAGAGTAGAAGTGTGAAGTCTTTTGGGCTGTGGCCTGAAGAACACAACTAGAAAGGTTGCCAAAAATTTGAAAGTTTGGCAAGGTTTGCAAAGTTTTTGGTGCTGCGTTTTGACTGTATGTTGTTTTATAATGAACATTAACCAAAGTATTTGTGCTGTAGCATCGGTTTTTCGCTTGAAGTTTATCCATGCAGGCATTAGTTTGCTTTAGACGACAAAAGGAACAAGATTTTATTTTCAAAAGAATTTTTTTTAAAAAGAAAACTTAAAATGAGAACTCTGCTCAACAAACGTAGGTAAAGGCTTTAACGGCACGTTTGAAAATGACGGCGTAGCACTGTCGCTGATGGAATTGACAAGCTGCTTGTACGTATCCTGCACAGTTTATTACTTCGAAGCACTCAATTCATGGTATAAAAAATCGAGGAAACATTATTCAAAATCATGAATCTCTAGCAACCATCGGATCCTTTATTCACCATTTAACACGTTGAGTGTCCATGACGAGTTAACTCGTTATACAGTACAGTTGTCCGGAACCGATGACGAACGAGTTTACTCGTCATATGCACTGGCCTATTCAATGCTCGTTTTCTAAGGGTGGGACATAGCTACAGCTAACCTAAAGGTATTGGGCCATTCAGAAAGCTTTATTTTCGAAGTGGATAACGCATTTATAGTGCTAAATACCTTGCTAAATACTATCATAAGATGCCAGCATGTGGCAGATGCACTAGCTCAGTTGATGACCGCGTGCACGCCTTTAGTCTCGTAAACAATGTAAGCAAGCATAATATTGTCAATTGTTTTATAACAAAGTTTTATAACAAAAATGGTCTTCTAAACAATGTATAAGAGAACAATAAATAATACTAAGAAAGCTTCCAGACGAGTAAACTCGTCAAGCGGCACAGATAAACTCCATTCTGAAGCTCTAGCGTTTTAGTGTTACTAATACGCTCCAGCCGATAAGTTAACTCGTAATTATATTTGGGTTTTTTAGGGAATAATGCCCTTAAAGGGCACCAATTTTATATTATTTGTAAGAATCCAAACATAATAATCAACGTATTACAAACAAAAATAGGGCCAGGAGGTACCTTCACCAATCCCACTTGGGCACTCAACGTGTTAACCCTTTCCTTCACATATACGCTTCTACAGGATTCACACACATACGCATTTTTACGCGTTTCGTGTATCTCGCACTTCAAATTACTGAGACATATTTATTAAGCAATTTATTACATTTTTTAAGTAGTGGTATTGAAGCTGACTGGATGTGTTAGAATTAAAAATAAAAACTTGCGGAACAGTTAAACAGTTACAGCTTAATTTTCAACTGTGATGCACAATTGTGGAGAAACTGGTAATTTTCACGAGGAAACGGGAATGAAAGTTCTCGTTAAGTGTCCGTGAAGTAAAGGGTTAATTCATCCAATATTCCAATCGCAACTGCAAGCAAAATGGCGTGATGCGCTTCACTCCCATGTCACTCACGGCCATAAAGGTCAGTGGTTTATATTGAAAAATTTGAATAGATGCAACGATAAATCTGATGTGAGCCAAATAGGAAATAACGAAAAGTAAAGTAGGCTGACGAAGACAGACGGCGTTGTTGCACACCAAATTTGAAAGGCATATATATGTCAAATTTCCATAACGCAACTGTTGGATATTATTTTGAAGTAGTGTTTCCTCAATTTTTTCTTTACCATGCATTTATGTAAAAGGGTTAGGTACGCACGTAGGTGTCTACAGATTTTCAAAAAGGAAGGGGGGGGGGGGCTGGAGAGAGCAAACTTTTCAATAGAAGATCTAAGTAAAGGCAGACACTACTATTATTCAATCCCTCGCACTCGGAGGTCTAAAAAAAATAGGTAGCTAAAAAAAAAAATCCATACTAGATGCCACTTATTTTCAAAAGTTTTGCCAAGTATTATCTCGTCACACCAACAGTGTCCAGTAAATAAATGTCTCAAGAAAACAGAAAAGGTCACATTCATCCAGGGAGATGTATTTCACAAAAGGTCATATTTTGTCCCGAAGCTGTTTTGAAAGAGAGTGAAATTACTTCACATTTCTTTAGTAATTATTGCCATCTAGGAATGCAGATTCCCAAACCCAAAGAATTTGGGATTCCGTTCAGCAGTTTCATAAAAATACAGTTTCAGCTTGCAATTTTCTTCGAAATTAATGTATTTTACTTTTTATTCTTTCAGTTAATCCTCCAACTGAATGCCAGCTTAAAGTTGAGAAGGTGAATCGACTGAAAACTGTACAAAGCCACAGCTGGCATCGTCTAGTCAGTCATTTTATTTATAATTGCTACTTTGATGTTAACTAAATTATTTCAGACATCAACTTTTACTTTTTGTGTGTAAATATTCAAATGGCACGAATTTTAATTGTAATGTTACTGCACCGCAGCTGTTTTATCTTATTCAATCAAACACGTTTTTAATAAAATATTTAAAATGTTGGAAATTGGTGTCTGCAGGGTTATTTTAAGGATTTCTTTCGACTGTTGCAGATTTTTCTTCATTTTATTTAGCAAGCCTCCCTATAGAACTATGGATCGTCCAAACCCATAACTACCTACAGATTGTGTGATGTGGGCCCACTCCGACTTTTTAACAGACAATTATGGCATTGGCCATTAGTTATTGCGGGAGGGGGTGGGGGGATAAAATTATATGGAATTTTCGATAATTCCCCCACACAGGGTTCGCACACACATAGTCCTTAAATAGGTTTTAAAGTTCTTGAATTTATTTCTTTTTTTTTTTTGTCGGAATTTTAAATAATGCTTTGGCTTTTGATCAAGATGTGGACAAACTTGCAATTTGTTTTAAATAACTTGCATACTTGTCAGCAACATTATGCTATTAAGCTTATCTTTAAATTTTGTTGCTCCACCATTTTCATCAGTTGTTTACTCGAGTATAGCGAATACAGGAAAATAAAAATTTTTTTGAAAGCACTAGATTTTGTTTTGTGTGATCTTGTGCGAACCCTGCACGGGTGTGGGTTAGCTCCCCCTCTCCCAAAGCTCTCTCTCTTTTTCTCTCTTTCAACAGGGCTACGGACACTCCGTAAAAGGCCCCAAAAACCCATTACTGACCCCATGTGATAAGTGCAGTGCTGTTTACATTGGAGAAACGCGAGTGGAAGTTAAAAAGAGTTAAACAACACATGGGTGATACGAAGAAAAAAGACACAAACAGCATTGCATCCCATCACATGGAGCTGAAGCACGAGATTGGATGAAGCAAACGTCTACACTGCTAAAATCTAACGTACCACATGATCGTCATTTAAGAGGTCTTGAGTTCCTGGCCATTCAGCAACATATAAAAAATGGAGCCACTCTTAATGAATACACACGGTGCTTCTAATCCTGGGATCAGATTTCTACTGCGAAAAGATTTTTCAACGAGACTCTCAATCCGATGGGAGAGTAGACCTGCTGCATGTAGTAGGCCCATTGCATCCAGTGGGCCAGAGGCATCCAGTAGGCCCAACGCATAAAGTGGGCCACGCAAAGCGCCGGTTTTGAATCTTGATATCCAAAACGATGTAGTTACAAGCTCTAAAAACTCTTAGTGCCTGACGAAGACGGACGAATACTGTCTGTTGAAAATTCGCAAGAATCTGGTGACGTTCCTGTAATCTGAAATTGCGCGTTAAGTTTTCTAGACTGACATTTTTTCGATATGAGCTTTCAGAGTAATAACTGATGCGGTATTTTTAATTACTGACCCCCTCCCCCACTTCAACAAATATCTTCTTCTTGGGGGTTTTACTTTTACATTTATCTTTTCTAAGTGCAAACCAAAATCTTTTAACACTTTGAAGTCAAATGTTTCATAATGTTATACAAGAGGAGAGTTTGCAGTAAATTCACATGTAGAGTTTCTCGTGATTCTGTCAGGCTGCCATGTCAGTCTAACAACAACAACTAGTACATGATGGTATGCCAGAGACTTCTGAAGATCCATGATGTACTCAGGCTCGGCCTGGCCATAGTGCCAGTGTGCCAATGGCACAGGCGCTCTACTTCCCCCCCCCCCCCTCCCTTCCTTTTGGTAGTAATTTTTTTCCTCTCCACGCGAAGAAAAATTAATGGTTTTGGATTCCCTGTCCACAGATGACCTTTCCTTTCAGGCTGATATTCCCCTTCTCTCTTTTCCTTTTTTACGTTTTTTTTTTACGTTTACGTTTTTAAACTCACCCTCCCACCCAACCCACTCCAAAATTTCCAAAAATAGTATTAATTGAAATATAAAATGTGTGTTGAACGCACTCCGAAGGCAGATATGACGACAGAATATGAAAATAAGCAAATCCTCTTGAACTCGACTCCCGGACTTTGCTTCTGCTTGGGAAGCTTAGATCGATTTTTAAAACCCCTATGGAGGCGCCATAATTCATCAGAGTTTCCTGTAAAACACATGGCGCCCCTCCCTGGCCATTTCGATAAATGGCACAGGCGCCCTTTCCTACCCAGTCCGACTCTGGATGTACTAGTTGTCATGGTGGAAACCTTTGACGCTGTTTGTTCAAACACTTCACAAACACCGAGTTTGGCAAACCTTCGACAAACAGATACCTGAAAATGTCACCCGATGAAGATGACAGAATCACAAGTAACTCTACATGTGAATTAACTGAAAATGTGTTCCTTGTATAACATCTTCAAGTGTTAAAAAATTTTGGTTTGCATGAAGAAAAGATGAATGTAAGCGAAAAGTATAATTTTTTAAGTCCAAAAAAACCTCAATTTTGCCGGCCCCTCTAAAAATGGTTTCTTTCGCCTATGGAAAATATACATAACCTGTTAATTTTGCATTCGATTCTCACAATGCTGTGTTTCCCTGGAGGTTTTTTAGTTGCTTGTAGCCACCAGCTCGGTAACCCTACCGCGCATGCGTGGGGCGCGGTCCTTCTCTCATTGGTGATCGGCAGATCATTCATTTTCCTCTCGATACGTCAAGTGGTGGATCAAGAGGGAAGGTAGGGCAGGTTTGGTTATGTGTGTTTTCCTTAGGCAAAAGAAACAATTTTCAGTCGGCCCGGCCAGAGGGGCCAACAAAATTGAGTTTCTTATTGCCTGTTAGGAAAACATGCATAACCTGTTAATTTTGCATTAACAGACCCAGACCTCGTCAAAGTACGGCGGTGGGCACCACCTTGACTGGAGCCTTAGGGTTACGAGCTGGCGTTCTTCCGAAAGGTTTCACAAACTTCGCACTTTATTTAGAAAACGATAAACAAGAGTGACATAACTCTTTTGGCAAGGATTGGTAGCACTGAACAGGACCATTTGTTTGCCGCTGTAGGTGCAATTTAATGTTTTGATCTTCATATGCACTAAGGATATTTTTTCTAATCTATTGTGCAATGGTTGCTGCTGAAGCCTCACCGAAGTTTTTTCCGACAGGTAAAAATAACTGGTTTCTGCCTTTACGGAGTTCAATGTTCTCGGTTCTTGGTATGTAAAACCGTAATGCTCGTACTGGGCAAAGGAGACGTTCTGGTTTGTTGCCGATTGTTTTCTCAAGGCTGGGTGGACAATGGGTTTAGATGTTTTGCATGGCCTTTGTGTTTTGGGTCTAAAATCAGCTCTTGGTGTCAAGGTTACCGAGGAGTTATCGGGGGCAAAGAAACTGTAGGCTGGGTCAGCTGGTAATGCTCGAATTTCACTGCATCGAAGGCTTGCTGCCATGGTTACCGAGACAACCATTTTGCGAGCGAGAAGGTGAAGTGAACAGTTTCGCAACGGTTCGTAAGTTGGTTTCATTAGTGATTGGAAAACAATTGACAGGACCCAATCTGGAAAAATGCATCTGGAAAAATTGCATCCGGAAAAATGTTGTAGGATGTTCCATTTCAAAGGGCTTTATAAAAGAGGAGATTCGGTAATCGAGAAGATCAGTGTTTCCTGCTGCCTTGAATGCAGAGTTTAAATCTGAGGGATAAACAAGTATTGTTGAGCCTTTTAATCCTTCCTTGAAGAGGTCGTTAAGGAATTTCAGAAGGTCGCATAGAGGGGGATTGATCGCATTGACTTTCCCTCGGTCACACCATTGAAACCATTTTTACCAGTGGCTGCCATAAATTCTGTTTGTTGAGCTTTTGATAGCCTTGCTGGCGATGCGAATTGCTTGTTATTTATGAATTCCTTTCTTACGAGTTTGACGATAGTAGCTACCCTTGATGTTAAAGTGCGCTGATGTTCAGGTGGAACTTGGTTTCTTTCTGTTGTGATAGATAATCCTGTTGTTGAGGAAGACTTCTTAGAGTGTTGACAACAAGACTTAGCAGTTGAGGGAACCACGCTGCTGATGGCTAATTTGGAGCGACCAGTAGGAATAGGCCTGGGGATTGTCTTTTCCAGGATCTGTAGAAGCAGTTTGCATGGGGGAAACAGGTACACATAGAAGTTTCTCCAAGGGAATGTCAGTGTGACTACTGCTGTGCCTCGATCGTCTGGGGCTGGACTGATGAAGTGTGGCATTGTGCCTCATGGCGAATAGGTCTATCATTGGGGTGCCCCAAATGTTGAAGAAATATTCGCAGATGGATTTCTTGAGAGTCCATTCTCATGTTGGAAGTTTTCAGCGAGACAGAGAGTCTGCAATCACATTCTTGTTGCCTGGGATGCGGAGTGGCAAAATGGTTGTGCCGAGTTCTATGCAGTGGTTGAAAATTGTATTAGGTTACTTCGTGAAGTTTGCGAGACCTCGTTCCTCCTTCTTTCCAGATGTAAGCCACCACTGTTGTGTTGTCGTGTTGTCTGCTTGTACAGTTCCGGTAAAAAAAAAAACGCCTTCATTATACGAAGGAAGTTGCAGGATTAATGTATGTGACTGAACGAAAATGTTGATGTCTCGAAAACTACTGGACAGAATTGAATGAAACAAAAACAGGGTTGCTTATTATGCTTTCAGCTATATTTCTATACGTATTACATGTAATGGTAAGTAGCCAAATATAATTGACCGAGCGAGCAGCACGAGTTGATAACTAATAATACATCTTATAAATTACTGGATAGAATTGAATAAAACAAAAACGGGGTTAATTGTTATGATATATGCTATATTTCTATACGTATGACATGCAATATTCAGCAGAAAAATATAATATGCAATTAAGTCTTTGTTTCATGAAAAGCCTTCCACTGGTTTACGAGATGTCATCAGATATCAAGTTTTTCTCGCTCGGCCAATTATTTTCTGTCAGTTAACGCAGTGTTTGATAAGGGTAGAAATACAGTAGACAATCTAATACCGTAAATCGTGTATTAAAAGCCCAGTTGAAGCTAAAGCCCACCCCCTAAAATGCTGTAAAGTCAAAATCATGAAATAGTGGAGTTAAAGCCCACCCCTCAAATTGTCGTTTTTCTACAAAAAATTACCTAAACGTTATATGATGTGAATAAAGATAGTACTGCTTGCTATGTTTACTGGCCCTTTCTCCCTTCCTCCCTGTAGTAATAGTGGACTCTTCCTTTAGCACCTGCACAAGGCATGGGCATCTCACCTAAGCCTTCTCCCTTCTTCACAGCAATTAAAAGGATGTATAAATTGGTCTTTCAGAGATCGTTCAAAAGCTTCGAATTTTCTGTAAAACATGTCCAGAAAGGTTAGAAAATTGATAATGCTTGATTTAAAGCCCACCCCCCTATTTTTGCCAAATTAACTGCATAAGCCCATGGGCGTTTACTCCATGATTTACGGTAAGTAGTTCAGTTTTTGTTTCATGAAAATCTGTCCAGTAGTTTTCGAGATACAACAAAAAAAGGTGTTTTTTTTTACCGGAACTGTACGTACTTGGACGACTTTTCCCTTGATTAGATGGTGGAAGTCAAGAAGGGCTATGACTACTATGAGTACTGCTTTTAATACCACAATGTTGAGGTGGTCTTTTTCCTGTTGAGACCAAAGTCCGGAAATTTCGTGATGGGCTAGGTGCCCCCCCCCCAGCCGCCAATGAGGCATCGGTTAAGAGTACGAGGTCGGGCATTGGTTTGTGGAGTGGAACCGATTGTGATAGAGTTTGAGTGACTGGCCACCAGAGAAGAGTTTCCATTGGGAAATCGGAGCCTGTTGCAGATGTTTGGTCTTGGTTTGACAGGGTACCCCATTTGTCAATGCGGTAGTGGTTGAATGGTCTGGTCGTCCATCGCACATAAGGACAAGATTTGCCATGGAGTCCATCTCCATAATGAAGTTTAATTCCCTGAGAGAGTGGGAGGCTGACGAGCGTGTTGGGAGATGTATTCTATCTTGTCTGGTGAAGACATCACTGTTACAGATCTTGGGTTGAACTACACTCCCAGAAAAATGAAGCTTTGGGGTGGAATGAGTCGAGATTTTTGTAGGTTTACTCTGAATCCTTGGCTGCTGAGAAGACTGATCGTGTGGTCTCTATTGGAGATTAGTTGTTGTGGGTCCTGGTTGTTTATAAGCCAATCGTCTAAGTAAGCGCTTGCTTCTATTTGGTGTTGTGTAATTTTACCAGAATTGGTTTGAGGAAGAGAATGAAGATTCTGGGTGCTGCATTCACCACGTTGTACTCCGAGGAGGAGTGAGACATGTCACAGCTTTTGTGGAGAAAAGGACGCGAAAGGAGCCGGAGGCGTCAGAAGATATTTCTGGGCAACCTTAAAACCCAATGGTTATAAGCGAGCTTTTGCGAAAGGTCATGAAAGCGAGGAGTTGAAAAATCCCGGTGGGAAGCGATACGTACGGGACGGAGTTTCAAGGCAACCCAGGGACTGGGTGGTGCGGCGAAAGGTCCTGAAGTTTTCGTGAAAATGTGTGTAAGTCGGAGTTACGTGTCTAGCAAAGGAATGGCGAAATGGTGGTGAAGAGTCGCTGACGTCGTCAATGTCGGTGGATTTGGGCAGGAAAACCAGCATTGAATCCAATGGGGTCGGCTGGGTGAGTGGGTCGGCCCCGAGATTCCATGGGACGGTAGCCATGACGACAAAACAGAAGAGACAACGATTCTTGATGGGATGAACAGTTCGTCATGAGAAACGGGCTTTTAGTGGCGGACCGGAGAAAAGAATGCCAGTTTCGAGAAAGGAGCACAGCCCAAGCTGGCGAGTGGCAATTCGACAAAAGCACCCTTGGAGTACAACATGGTGATACAGTGGGGGTCATATTTGAATTCGACGAAACATTCAGATGCAGACTAGTGTGGACACCAATGATGTGATGTCCAATTTGTGAATGGTTGAAGCATGAAAACCACCCATGGAGTCCAACATGGTCAAAGGGTGAAACCATGCCGTGACGTGAATCGGCGGCCACACGAAAGCATCCTTGGAGTACAACGTGCCTAAAGGGTGGGATTGTACCTGGGTGATGAATGAATAAAAAGCTTGTAAGGTGCACATGTATACAATATTAACGCAACGTTTTGGGTCTGTCAGTCTGTCATTGATTTAATTGGCCATATTTGGGGGTCAATATTGTGTACACCGGAGTGTCAATTAAAGGCCCAGTATAATTGGATGTTTGCTTATTATTTAACCTACCTATTTTATACTTGATTAGTGTTTTATACAATTGATTGTCCGTATGCCATCCTAGATAATAATGTTTATTCTGGTCAAATGGTCACTGGAATAGAACATTACGCATCGAGTATGGATTCTAACCACGAAAAAAGTGTTCTAGTCACCACTCAGCAAGCTGACCGAGCTCTGTTCTTTCGTTTTCGGTTAATTCCGATAACGAACGAGACTTCCGATTGGAGCACCTATTCCAAGATGGACACTGCCGTTCGCCACCACTCTTGGATTCAGTGGCTGAATAGGCAGACACCATTTGAAAGGAACAAGACGTTGTGGCTGGTTAGCAACAAAATCACACAGCTCTTTCCTTTTTTTCTGCCCACCTTTTTTTCGCCGATTCAGTGGAAACACGCTCCTGGGGTTTGTCCCTTCAGCCTGCTGCACCTCCCGGATCAGAAGTATCTCTGAACTTCTGGGCTCTATGCCTGTCGACTGGCAGGTAGTCTTCCCTTTTCGTCATTGGACCAGTCGAAGTCATCGTGGCTCCCTCCCTGTTGTTTCCTGGGGTCGACCCACATCTCTTCCCGTGAGCGGCATCATCTTAACCGTCTCGACTGCGTGCGGCTGCTCGTCATTATCTCAAGCCATTCGTCTTTCGTGGCAGCAACCCGAGCAACTACACGACAGAATTCGTCAACTGATCATCACTTGCAGTTCGTCTCTTGCGTGGCAGCCTCAACGCCAGCATGAAAGACTTTGTTGCCTAATCGCCCCTTTCATGGCAGCACCCGGGGCGACCATCCCAATCGATCGACTTCCTGGCCGAGCCATCGGGAAGCGCGCCTTCAACGCAACGACCACACCAAGAGCCATTCCTGTACGAAAGACATCGCTGACCGTTCGTCACTTGCTGTGCTCCCTTTGTGGCAACTACTACCATCCCTGGAAGCCGCTCCGGCATGAGGAATGTTACTGGCCATTCCGTCTCCAAAAGCAAGTTTTTTTCATGACAGCAGTACCCGCTCTAGCACGAAAGACGTCCCAGCCGAATTCTCCGGATCACCCCATCCTTACCAGCTGTCTTCCTTGTTGGATTACTGGCACTCAAATGAGACCTCTGAGCAGCGCTCTAGCGCTCTCTTTTCGTCTCAGTTAATTCTGACAACGACCGAGACTCAAGCCTGTCACTACAATGACCGATTTGTTTCCTCCCGCCGTTTTTCACCTCATTGTCTCGGCACGAAAGATAACTTCCGCGTCCATGCTGGACGCTGCAGCAAGCTTCTTTAGTCATACCGTGGACCATTCAACGGCAGCGAGATGCAAATCATCGAAGCTTCTCACCGCCCACCAACACTCCCCGTCGGCACCACTCTGGTTTAAGCCGACGACCGTTCCGCCAAGCCAACCAGTCTCATTTTTTTTGTTTTCGGTTTATTCTTATAACGAAAGAGACTTAGTCTTCCCAATGTAATGTCCGATCCTGTGCCTTCCCGGCCTTTCAACACAAATGACACTCAGCCCTTATCACCGCCATGCCGTCTTCCCTTTTGTGTTAAAGACACTCCAACAAGACCTCGGTGCAGTGAAAGATGCCCACTCCAAGCGTAAGTTTGCACATGGGGCTTCAGGACGAAAGAAAGCCTTCTCAATGATCGCTTGACTTGTCGTCTCTTCGTCCCACCAAGCCAGCTACTCGCGCCTTTCGTCTTCTGTCAATTCCGATAACGGACGAGATTCTTGCCTGTCAATTAATCTACAAATCCTGCTCTGAAGACAGGACAGGAGACAAGCAAGCAAGCTAGCAGCAACCTAACAAGTGCATATGTGCAATCAAAACAAGCAAGCAGACAACATGCTAGGAAGCAAGCTAGCAAACGGGCATGCAAACAAGCAAGACCTTCAGGCGGCCTCCACTCACTTGTGGCTACCCACATCCTTGCAAACACCTCGGTCATTGTTCGGGCCTGCAGAATTCCCAACCCTCACATCATCCTACATGGCTGTAAGCAGCACAACAGTCCTTGAACAGAACAATTCCGGCAGATGCAACCAAGCACCGTGATCTCCACCTCTCATGTGGCTACCGGGTGTGCGAGGAGTTTCTCTTCGGTGAACATGTCATGTTATCACGCGTCACCTGAACCAGCAGCCTCAAAACTTTCACCGTCACCAACAGCAGCATCAAAACCTCCCTTTGTCCCCATCATGTGACAGCTGGGAGTCATTCATTCTGTCCAAGCGGATGTCATGGCAGCTGGCTATCCTCACCATTTCTGTGGGATTTCACCTAAAGAAAAATTATCCCACTGACAAGATCCTACAAGTCGCCTCAATCGAAGTGGCTTTGCATCCCATCTCTATGGTCTCAAAGAAAGAGAACTGAGAAGCTTGACCCTCTCGCAGCTCTTTTGCTCACCTAGGGGGCCACGTTTGAAGTTCCTTTCACAACGTGAAAGCCTCCAATTCTTCAAGAAAGATTGCAGACACGGAGCGGAAAACCACCCTTCAAGCATAATGCGAAGCATTCATGTTGGTCTTCACCATCGAGCACCACGGTTTCTCCTGTTGTTTTTCAATGGCGACCCACGATGCATTAGGCTTTTCACAGCCACAAGAAATCGAACCTATATCATCATTCAAGTGGAGTGGGACCTCCCATTATTCAGCCACAGTGGACTTAACGCAAGTCCGACCTTGACGCCACACTACAAAAGCACTAAAGCGATGCTCTCCTTCCTCTCGAACAACACTTTGCGCAGTGCACTCCCAACCTGGAACGTTCAGTTGCGACACTCAAGCCCACCTCGTCTATCACAAGGGCCGTGACTCAGAAATGGTCCACTACAAAGATCAACGTTCCTCACATGCAAATGGGCAATCGAATGCATCATTGTTACAATGCAAGCAATCATAGCAAAAACGAACACAACAAACACATGGATCACCATGGCATCCAGCACCCTCCTGGGCAACCCACAAATGCAAGACTGTTCTTCATTCTTCGTTCTGTTTCAACCCATTTTCATCCCTTCATAAGTCCTTGGTTGCCCTGAAATAAAAATGAAGGGCTCTAATAGGGCATTGTACTTTCTCACTGCCTTGATGGCTGACAACCAACGGTTTTGCTGGTTCGACCATCCTCAAGCTTTTCGTTTGGAACTCTGGTAGGAACCACAAATTGAACTTGGACATCTTTAGCAAACCACTAACAACCAGCATCTCGTGACACCCCTGCTAATTCACCTGGCGTGTGGCACCTGCTGATATCGGGAAAGATGTTTTCTTTGACAGGTGAGCGAATGGTGTCGAGTGCAAGCGTAAAATAGAGGAAAGATTCCAAGCTGGGAATAACAAGGTCTTTGGACCCGAGTTCCCGAAGAACTTGATTCATTTTGACAATTTCACACTGTTTATAGCTTCCATCCTCCCTTCACATGTCAATACTGAGCGAGTTACTGACCGGTTACCTTTAATGACCATTGTGCAGAGGCTAGATCGGAAAATGTATTCAATGAAATCTAACAAGCTTGCCACTATCGAATTTCAGAGATCCACTCCTTCACTTTGGCACCAAGAGAACCATTTCCTCTATTTTATCTTGTACACCTCGCTTGTTGCCTTTCAGTGGCATTGCAGTAGTCTATTTGCACGGGCGAGGAGAAACCCACGGCAGTCGAAATTTCCTTCCCGTGTCTAGGCGTGAAGAGTGGATAGGTTTGAGCGTTGAATCCTACCACTATGTCGCGTAACGAGGTCACCCCAGTGTGGTAGTTGAACTGGGCCTTTCAAACAATGGCTCTTGCCTCACTGGCCCAAAGATTCCCGACAGGACATGCAGGTTTTGCTTGGGGCATGCTTTAAGCCCTTATGGCTCACGTGATGTCAGACCACCTTAAATACATCACCATGGTGACGAGGGAATTCAACTTGCTTTTTCTCGGGTGAGAGAGGATGCATGGAGAACATCTCGCACACTTCCCTTACGATTTCCTTTGACTCCCACAGTTGCGGCTCTGCGGGTTTGTGAATACCTGAAGGTCCCACGAAAGGGACTCCAAAGTTTGTCCTTTAGTTCAGATGCTAGGTCGAGAAGCTAACCACTGATAAGTTCCGAAGAGCAAGGAAATGTCAAAAGCAGTAGTCTATTCAGCGTCTCTTTTGGGATTCAAGATACCAACTCCATGATAGTAAGACCCTTCCATGTAACACATCAAATTTGAATGAAAAAAAAATATGAAGGCAGAACAACTGGTTGCTTTATGCACATGTGGTTGTTACCTCATTCAATTAATTATATCACACTTCAGAGAAAATAAACAGGTAGTGTTTCCGTCCCCGCTAAGAAAAGTACACACAAAAATTGCTATTTCATCTGGAAGCAACCAGGGCCAAAACACATGTATGCAAATTAGCCACAGTAATTTGCGTAAATTTACATTTTTGACTACAGCTTTCCCAAAAATTGAGAAAATTACCATATTGAAATCCAGAATTTACGATCACTGAACTATACAACCGAGGTGCTTGTGATTGCTATATCACCACTAAAATTTAAACACATCTTGTTGAATGAACTAGGGTGATGTCATTACACTTAGAAGCACAGTGCGAGCCAATTTAAAACTTCAGAACTACTAATTACACCACACGTTAAAAAAAAAAATCAATTTCGTATCTTTGAAAGAAAGGGTACAAGCTGTAGGAAAGCGCTATTTTCATCCTCATAGGACAGACAAAATGGCGGTCCCCATGAAAACCAATCTGGAATGTCTTAAGATCACGTAACCAGAAATGCAGCCATTTTGAATGACGTCACATCCAGTCGGCCATTTTGGGGTGATGCCATTTTAGCGTATACCAAATTGAAGTGTGCCAATTTAGAGTTTATATATTGAAGGATGCCTCTCATGGAAACCGTGAGTGCCATATTTTTCTAAGGTGGCTGCTGTTTCAGTTTCGATTTCCGAAATTACATAAAATGGCCGTAACTTCTAAAGTTTTGGTCCTAGAGCAAAAGGGTTTTGGCCGTCCTCTAATAAACCCCACACCCCGACCACTCTTATCAGATGGCTGCCACCAAGTTTATTTTGTGAAATCTCGATGGAATTCAATGGCTAACTTCTAAAGTATGGCTCCTAGAGAAAAATGGTTTGGAATTTGACGTCCCCTACCTTGTAATTTGTAATTAACTGCCCATAACTCACGAACCGTTAGTCCTAGAGCAAAATGGTTTGGAATGTGATGTGAGAGATAGATAGGTGTACAAATAATATTATCAAAATGTTGTTTTATAATACGAAAAATATTGCAACTTTTACAAATTAATTTAAGGTTCGAAAAAAGTCATTCATTATTTTGTCTATCACATCGAATAAATTGCAGCAGCCTTTATAAAAAAAATGTCTGCATAATGTCTCGTTGGTTGCTTGTATCTTCCTTGGGTTCTGTGTGATTTTCATGTTTATGAGGTGTTTGTAGAGTTCTGTCGGATGATTACGGCTAAATGAATCAAAGTAGAACCTCCTTTTCCGTATATGCAGTCCAATGCGTTCAGTCTCCGTCTCTTGAATCTTGTAAGTTCAGTATAGCGCATTCGGACGCTCTGGGACGTGTAGGAAGCAGGTATTTTGAATAAACTTCTCTAAATGTACTGATCCCCAATGTTTTAGCATATTTGATATGAGGTCTAAGCTTGTTAAATACTTAATGGAACACTGGCTTCAGATAAAATCTACAACCATCTTTGGCAGCTTTTTTTAATCCACTCCCTTTCGCAATGCTACTGCCTCCATCATAGTGTTGTGTCGCTTTTATTACTGCCAACTGTCTCGCGTTATACTTGGCATCGTTCACTGCCTTGGATATTCCAGCGTCGCCTCCTCCTAATCCCCCTAAAGCTGCAAGAGCTGGGAGGAGGAATGCAGGTAAGACTCCTCCTTTCTGGATTTGTGTACATGAAAATTTAAGAAATTAGTCCCTTGCCTGTACCTGGAATTCTTAACTGCTGCGTTTTAATGACTGGTAGAGATACGCTGGTCTTCTTCTTTAACTGCGAGTTGGACACACGAACACTAGGTGTTTTTCTGCTCTTGATTTGTCGAAGCATACACCGCTTTTGGGAAGCTTTTAACTGAACGGTTGTTGATGAATACATAATTAATCTACTTATCTATTTATTTATGTTTTATTATATTAATTAGTTTTTCCTCTTATGTCACAACTTCTACTTTGCACCTATCAACATTAGGTCATAAGGCGGTCATTGATAATCAAGGCGTAGCATCTAGTATTAGCTGGTATTTGAGCTCCGAATTTAAATCTCAACGACACGTCGATCACGCTCGATTTAGGTCTCTCGCTCCTTTTAGAATAATCTATTGCAATTAGCGGGAAGTTTTTAGCTTGTGTAGAAACATCAAGGGCCGGCCTTGTTTGCGTCTCACCGTAATACTGTTTCCTAAACTTGAGCAAATCATGTTTCCTAAAGTTGCATTCATGTCTAGGAATGGATATCATTCACGTGAGCATCTACAAGACTGCAATGATCGAAGATAGCCAGGTATTTTCCCTGGTCCAACTCTCTGCTAGTTTGAAATCCAATTATGTATCAGGGTTTCCATGTATAGTTAGTTGTAGTGGGTAAATCGAGCAGATCCGAGTACCAGTATCTAAAAAGACATGGGTACCGCGATTCCAGCATCCGCTAGCCTGTACAACCTATTACAACAAATACTTTGGTTGTCTACGAACATGTCAGGCCCTTCCTTACCTCCACGAGAAAATCCCAACTACTCGATATCCGATGACTTTCCAGACCACATGAATCATCATGACATTTGTGAAGTTATCCGAAGTGCCACGAACACACCAGTGAACAACCAAACCACGAAAAAAATCATCATTTCCGACCTCCTATGTTACTTAGTAAACAACCTACCATTAGCGGCGGACATTACTCCAGACTGCTTATCCCAAGAATGTGCATCGTACTACACGGATAACGAAATCAACGAAGCAAAAAAGATCGTGTACATGTGCAGCCCAGACAAGCGGATGATAAACCGACAAGGTGAGAAACGCAACTTAAACCACATTAAAGATATCCTCCATATACTACAGCAGAACCAGTTCCCCAGGGAATCGCACGTGTTTGTCTCGGAGCGTCTTCACTTCCCCACACGCCAAGCCTGCACCAAACCTAATCCCTCCACCAAGGCCCAAAACACCGAAATTGGTGAATTACGAAATTCCATCCACCGATGTATAGACTCACAGAACTTTATTGTCAAGGAGTTCAGCGAGTTAAAGCAATTATTAACCTCGAACCTCAACGGAGTAATCCCAAGGGACCAACGCATCCATCTTGCTCCACTCCCGGAAGCGATGTTCGACACCAACCCGGAAGTGGAAACGGAAGTCGAGGCTCGGCAGAAAACCGCCACTTCCGACCAAAGTGATACCACCAATACCGTACCAGCCATCATTTCAGATGAGCAGAACCCCGACACAAGTAAGCTTCACTCTTACACATATGCTCAGAAAACAAACAAAAATCCAAATTTG
The DNA here is from genome assembly GCA_023313725.1 of Lithobius niger. NCBI lineage: Eukaryota > Metazoa > Arthropoda > Chilopoda > Lithobiomorpha > Lithobiidae > Lithobius > Lithobius niger. The sequence continues at coordinate 270,026 of JAHWFP010264161.1, read as the reverse complement.
TTTCACAACAACTCGATTACTAATGTAAACTCCAAGCAACAACAAATCGAAACTGAAACCGAAAGTCCCCAATACAGCTCAAAACGCGATTATGAAAACGAAGATCGCGAAGAAGTACAAAACCAGAATGCAAACGCGTTCCGCTACCAACGCAGCCGACAAGGATGGAACAGACATAGGAAACAATTTCAAAATAATAACGAACCAGCTCATGACTCAGAAAACTCCACTGTCAACAAAAACAGAGCCCAACCCTTCAAGATAGGTAGTGACCAAAACTCACAAATACGCACTGTCCATCACCACCATAATCTAAACCCTAAACCTACCGACCACAAAGGACGAATATTTGTCTCACGCCTCCACCCAGACACCACACCTAACGAACTTGTCTTATTGCTAAAAAACACAGCCAAACTACAAGCCAATGTCCACAAGTTGAAAACAAAACTCCCACACTACTCTTCTTTCTGTGTCGAAGTCGATAAAAAAGTTGAAGACTTAGCAGCCGCTGCCAAAAACTGGCCAACCGGTGCCCTCCTCACTGTGTATCGCAGCATCCCACGGCCTGAGAACATCATCTCTTCCTCCACAAACGACTTCAGTAGCACACCCATGATCACAACATCGCACACTAACGACCCGATCACCAGCTGTGCGACTCCTTCTCCAACGCCAGCCACAAATCAAGCAAGTACCCACACACGTCATGCTTCTTCCCCCTCATCCCTACCCCTTCCTGCTGTGCCTTCCGAATGACTACTACCTGACCACTGCCTCACCCATACCCCCATTTCCCCCTGCACCCCCTCTCCTCCCTCTGACCCTGCTCCCCTCACCCCTCCCCACACCTCCTCACCTCAACATTACCACAAGCCCCCTCCTTGCCCATCGTCCATCAATATCCTTTATACAAATGCAAACTCGCTCGCCAATAAACAGGCAGAGCTTGAAGCGCTTATTACCAACTGTAACCCTGCGGTTGTAATAATTACTGAGGCTAAATCAAAATTTTACAACAACCATCTTACCATCGAAGCCATCCATTTCCCCAACTACACCAATGTGCACAACTCGCTCCAAACACAGGGAAGAGGAATCATCGGCTTCATCCGAAACGACATCGACGTTGTTGCTAGCAACGATACCATCCCAGCGAATGAAACCCTCACACTTATCATCGCCGGGCAGCACAAAATTACTGTAGCCGCAGTATACAAATCCCCCACAAGCTCCCCAACTAATAATGACCACATCGTACAATTTATTAAATCATTGTGTGACACCACATCCCATGAAATCATTATTCTTGGTGATTTTAACATGCCCCAGTGCACCTGGACAGACGGAGCTGGAACTTCCACATGCATTACCGAACGACTTTTCCTGGACGCCTTTGTTAGCCGTGATCTTGTGCAACTTGTTGAACGCCCAACTCGCTTTCAGCAAGGACAAAAATCCAACATCCTCGACCTCGTCTTAATTAGAAGCACATCAAACCTGATCTCCAATATCTCACATAGCGACCCACTTGGCCTAAGTGACCACAGCACCCTTCTAATACAACTCTCCACCTCTACACCCGACCCGCCCAACATCACCAAGCGCAACTTCTTCAAGGCAAACTACACCCTCATGCGCAACTCCATCAAAGCTGCAAACCTTGCCGAACGTATTGTACCAATGAACACCGAGGAAGCGTGGGAAATTTTTCACCATACTATTTTGAGATCCATCTTTATTCACTGCCCTCTCACAAGGAAAACTGGAAAAAAGAGACAAACTCACCCCTGGGTCGATACCACCATCAAAAGATCCATCCTCACCAAACGCAAAGCTTGGAACAACTACAGAGAAAGTCAAACTGATGACGATTACAAAAACTACAAGCGTGCCAGAAACGAACTAACCACTGAAATCCGTACTGCACGCCTCTCCTACGAAAAGAAAATCGCATCCTCATCTAAAACCTGCCCTAAGAAACTGTGGGCCTACATTGGTCGCAACAAAAAATCTTCATCATCGATTGGTACCATAAACGGACAAAACGGACCTGTTAACGATCCTGCTTTAAAAGCCGACGCTCTTAACTCTCACTTCTGCTCTGTCTTTAAAACAAACAAGCTTCCCTCCGTAACCATTTGCAACAGCAATCTCAACGGTAACGTCCTCTCAAACATTTCCTTCACCATTGAAGAAGTCGGACATCTTCTTTCCACCATAAAAGAACACTCCTCTCCCGGACCTGACGGACTACACCCAAAGATTTTGAAGGAACTGGCAAATGTCATTACTGAGAGTGTTACCATGATTTTCCAGAAATCGTTCATTGAATCAACCCTTCCTCATATCTGGCTCACTGCTAACGTCACCCCAATACATAAAGCTGGAGATCGTAGTAACCCGAACAACTACAGACCAATTAGTCTCACCTGTATCCTCTGCAAATGCATGGAAAAAATAGTCGCCAAACAAATCATTACCTTCCTCAACCATAACGACTTCTTTACCCCTAGTCAGTACGGTGGCCTTCACGGCAAATCCACTACCCACAACCTCATTTCCTTTCTTGACCTTGTCACTGAATGGACTGAAGGTGGATCACAGGTAAATGCCGCCTACTTTGACCTCGCTAAGGCCTTCGATACCATACCCCATGACATCCTTATCACCAAGCTAACCACCGTAGGCATCTCTGGCCACCTCCTAAAGTGGCTTATTGCTTTTCTCACAAACAGAACTCAACGCACTGTCATCAACGGTCACCCTTCTAAAATCGGCAGTGTTACCAGTGGAGCCCCACAGGGAAGTGTCCTCGCCGGCCTCCTCTTCATTATCTTCATTAATGACCTACCTGACTGCCTTACATGTAATAGCTGCATCTTCTTGGACGACACCAAGCTTGTTGCCCCAGTCATCTCCCCTGATGACCCCACTGCTTTTCAATCCAACATCTACAAACTCACTCAATGGGTCCAGGCAATGAACATGGACCTCAACGAAACAAAGTGTGCAGTCCTTAGCTTCGACCATCCCACGACCTTACTCCAGTATACCCTACAAGATGATGGACCCCCAATTAAACACGCAGACTTCCAGAAAGACCTTGGTGTGCTCATCGATCAAAAACTCACCTTTTCTCAACACATTGACCTCATTACCAGACGAGGCTATCGGATGCTTGCTATCATCAGAAACTCCTTCTCTGTTCTTGACGAACGTACATTCTTTTTGCTCTACCGCTCCCTTGTTCGCAGCATCCTTGAGTACGCTAATTCTGCTTGGTGGATCAGATTTGAATCCGACCGCGACAAACTCGAGAGACTCCAGAGAAGAGCCACAAAACAGGTCCACTCCATCCGTCACCTCTCCTACACTGAACGCCTGAAAGCTCTCCGACTCCCCACCCTCGAATACCGCAGAATCCGAGGCGATCTCATCTTTACCTACAACCACCTGCACTCTCCCTCAAACACAAATAAACCCCTCTTTGTCCTCAATAACAACCCACAAACTAGAAACAACGGGCTCAAGATCTTTCAACGCCGCTGCACTTCCAAAAACCGTGAACTCTCTCTCCCTTTCCGGATTTGCAGCACCTGGAACCGTCTGCCTAGGGACATTGTCACCGCATCAAATACCAATATCTTCAAAACCAAATTAGATACCTTCTTACCGACCATCACCTCTCAGTTTGTGTACAAGAACTGGTGAACCCTACCCATTTCCTCCCAGCATCAAAAGCAACAAGCTTCCTGCTGGTGTTTTTCAATGTCAATGTCAATATTTTGCTGCGCATCTGAAGGGATTCCGTGGGGAAGGCGCCAGGACACTTGCTCTAGAACAATCTTTCCAGGGGCTACTCCGGTATTTTTGAGGATGGCATTTGATGGCATCCCCAGTCAGCATTAAAATCAATGTTTGCTGAATACCGTAAATAGTTTTGGTGTAATCCTCGAAGAATACCATTTGATGTGAGTGGGGGATAGGATAAGCGAAAGAACCTTTCAGAGTGTGAGCCTTTAGAAGTATGTCTCTGTTGTGCTTGTAGATGTCGTTGTATCCATCGTCGGCTGTACTGGCATTGCCACTGACTAGAAACCATCTCCTATTCGCTACGTGTGCCTGGTCTTGAGGACTGTAAGAGACATTCCTTTCATGGTGCTGGCAAATCCCGGGTGATTGATTTCATTCACAGTCTTGTCCCCTATTTGGTACTTGATGTTTGAAAAGAGATGGGCTATTGCGTTGTTTATGGGAGAATCTTGTCGGTAGCCGCATATGCTGAACCACCTCTTGAATTTACCAGGGCACTCTTCACATATAAGACACTCAAGCTCCATGTTCAGGTTCGTTCCCACTATCGGAGTTTCTTGGCAATTATTCTCTACCACGGACTCGTCCAGGCTAAAAGGCTCCTGAATAGTTAGGTATCCTTATACGGTTTCCATTTTGCCTTAGAGATGAGGTTATCCAGAAAGGCTGCATTTGATGGGGTGGGGACTTGCCGTTTAGCTTGAGATTCTGTATACGATGGTTGTTGGTGATGTTGTTTGGTAGATGGTTTGCTAGTCTTAAACATGGAAGGGCGTAATGGATCGCGGAGATACGCATCTTCGAGGTCGATGAAGAAGGTAAATTCGTCCCTCTGAAGAGCTTCGCAGATGGAGGCGATCGTTTCCATTTTGAAGTGTTCTTTGTTTATGAGGTGGTTTAGTTTCTGCAGGTTGAAGATTAACCTTGTTCTTCCTTATTTTCCTTTAGGACCACTGCAGAGCTCCAAAATCCTTTTGTGTTTTCCTTAATTTTCAGATGCAGCGAATTTTCGGTGGCATCAATTGTGATGGTTGTTCGTCCACAATATTCCATCTTCTTCAGGCTTCTGAGTAGTCAATGGCTATTGGCCATGTTGTGCTGTTCAAATTTCTGCACTGGCACTTCCTCTTGCCTGTATCAGTCTGTTGCGGCGATACTGGCTCCCTCTCATGTCCCCCCCCCCCCCCCCTTTTGTGTTGGCACTTGGTTCTCACAGTGTGTGGAGAGTTTGGCAGTCAAACTGGGCGTCACAATCTTCACAACGTTCTGGTGTACAGTCTCCTGGATGATATCAACGTCACTTTAGCGTGCCTAAAGTGTTGGATGGCAATGCACTCAAGTGCTCGGAGGTGGGAGTCATTTTTGGTTGTGGACTTCATGAGCACCTTAGTGCCTTCCCAAGCGATGGTGTGGTTTGTGTGCATCTGCTGGCCAGCTACGCTACTTTTTTTTTTGTTCAGTCCCACTGCCTGTTGGTGCTCACAAACAAAGCTGCCCAACGCAAAGACTTCTAGCATCAGACACAGACGCCCTCTAAGTAAACCATGTTGACCCTTCCCTTCCCCTCCCTCCTTCTGACCCCCTCCCCCAGTAAATACCATGAATGCTGATGCTAGTGGGAGTGGAAACGTGACCGAAATCGGATGTGCTTCCAAGCGAAATTAGGGACCAGGGATCTACCCTCTCCCCTAATGTGTTCCAAGGGTGTTTCCAAGCAGAATTTGACACAAAGGAAAATCAAATTTCAAGCGATTGAAGGCCAGATGACCCTTGAAGAACCCCAGGTAGACCCTCCCTCATGGTCCTCCTTCCTTCCTCCCCCAGCAAAAGCCAGATGCCAAGACAAGTGGTAGTGTAAACGAAACTGAAACCGTAGGTGTTTCCAGGCTGGTTTGCCCCCCCCCCCTCCCCTCTCTCCCCATACTTCGAAACCCTCATATATACTGAAAGGGTGCCCAAGCAGAATGCAGGGCCGTGGATCATCAATATCTCCTCTTATACGCCAACCCCTGCAGAAAGACGTACTGGCCCTCACCCAAAGTTCATGCCAGTGATACCAGGAAATCAAACCACACTTGAGGCAAACTTTACAGCAGGTGTACAAGTGCTTATTGATGCATTACAGTGGTCTCCGTGCATTGCCCAGTAAGTGTCACCAGTAACAGTAGAGTAACAAGAGGCAATTTAACACCGAGACAAAGGCAGACCATAGAGACCATACATGAAAATGCGGCACTGACCATCACTAGAGCTGACAAAGCCAACACTACTGTGCTGCTTGACACAGCCAACTATAATCAGCCTCAGGAACACCTTTCATAATAATGTTGACAGACATATCACCAGGCTTTAGAAAGATGGGCTTATCTCTGAGGAAGGAAAAACCAAACTTACCTATATCTTCACGCAGGTCATCATTCACAAGAACGGAACCCTCTCCGACTCATCACGTCAGCCAAAGGTGGACCTGCGCAGAAGCTTGACCTTGCCTGAACAACTACATTTGGGGGAGAACACCATCTCTCCAACACCCACGGTTTCTCAAGATTCTCAAAGAAACCACCCTCCAACCACAAAACATCCTTGCGTCATTCGATATCCAAGCTTTCATCCCATGCTTGCCCCATAGCTTCATACTCCGGAAATTCTACGAGTCTGCTAGCAGAATTGACGTAGACCCCATCGAGAAAGAACTTGACGGGCGTTGCTTGAAGTTACTCCTCTCGAACATGTATGTGACATTCCTGACAAAACATACCACCAAGAGAAAGGAACCCTAAAGGGGTACTCCTGCTCACTGAAAATCACAGAGATCATGCACCAAATACTCGACGAGCATGTGGTCCACCAGCATCCCGAACTGCCCCTCCGGGCTCGGTACGTAGGTGATACGTGTTCGGCAGCCCGCCCTGAGAAAGTTGACGCTCTGCTCCTAAGACTAACTCATGGGACACCAGCCTACAATGAACTGTAGAACCCGAAATCGATCACAGACTGATTTTCTCGACATGCTCATCTCAACTCGACACCAAAAACGTCACTGGATGCCCTACACCAAGCGGTCCCAAACCGAAAGGGTGATTTTCTTCCAGGTCATCGAAAGGCACAACTCCTCTAAGTGTTGAAGAAAGAAATGAGGATTAAATTCAGATCTTCTAAAATGATGCAGCAAAACTCCACTTCCTTGCTGCCAAACAAAAATAACAGATACCCAGCAACAAAAGAGGTCAATTCGAGCCATCACCCTCGCCAGTAGTTGGAAAGACCTCCTCACAAGAATAAAACATTACAGCAAAACTCGGTAGAGGTAATCACATACCTGCAAGGAAAGAGGGAGCCAGTCAAGCATTCGCTAGGTCAATTCGAAGTGGACTGCTTCTGTAAAAACGCCAACCTATGAGCTTTACTCAGGGGTAAACTCAAGAAGGATCCAAGATAGCCGATATAGCCATCCCTTCTCCTAATCCTTCAGACTCCCCATCACCACATCCACCCGCAAGTGACAGCCCATCCAACCCACTGTACAACACTCGGGCGAAAAACAAAAACCCAGCGCAGGTACATGAAACACCCCAACTAGCTCCAGAACTGCAGTCTACCAAAAACAAGAAACTAAATCCACTGTACCCCATCCCCAACACACAGGCAGCTATAAACGCCATCACATGCAGAAGCTGCCGAGCCATCTACGTGGGGGAGACCCATGGCCAAATTTTCAAACAAGTTTCTGAGCACCAACAGGCTGTGGAACAGAGAAACAAAGAAAAGTGGTGTTTCTGACCATCAGATGTACACAAATCGCTCCATCACTTGGGAAGGCACTCAGTTGCTCATGAAGTCCACCACCAAAAATGACTCCCACTTCCGAGCACTTATATGCATTGGCATGCAACACTTTAGGCAGGCTATATTGCCGTTGATGAACATCCAGGTGCCCACACACCAGAACATTGTGAAGCCCAATTTGACTGCCAAACTCTCCATACGCTGGGAGAAACTCCAAATGCCAACACAAGAGGGAACCACCATCACCACTACAAACTGATACAGACAATAGGAAGCAACAGCACGGAAATTTGAAAAACACAACACGGCCAACTAGGTTAAAAGCCAGTGACACTACTCAGAAGCCTGAAGAAGGTAGAAGATTGTGAGCCAACAACTATCTCAATTGATGCCACCGAAAATTCGTTCCTACTCCAAGACCAAGTGGAGTAGACAAAACTTTTGGCAATGCGTATTTTTCAACTTTAATTTAATTCCAAAGAAGGGCTCGAGAAGTAGACGGGGCTCCCAATCGAACCCATCCTTTTGGAATGAAGAGGCCCTCTTCACGAGTTGAAAACATTCTTTGATGTGTGGATCATCCTTGAGCTCCGGATGATCTTTCACAATTGTCTTAAAGGCAGCATTAGCCGCTGAATATGCAAGGTCAACTAGGAAATTTGCCCCGATTTCACAATGTAGAAGTGCTTCGACCTCTTCATACAAATGGAATGGTGTCTTGATTAGGGGGAGGTTCAGCACCAAATTCTCTGGGTAATACTCCGCTTCCTTGAAAGTTTTGTAACTTTTTTTCACAGGCGCGTTGGGGCCCACACGACTTGAAAAGAAAAACTTCGTGGACTTCTTTGAATCATGAAGAGAAAGAGGTCTAGAAACGGAGATGAGTTCCTCTTCTTTCCAGTAGTACTCTGTTTAACAGCTGCCGAATAGAGACTTGCGATTTACTATACAGGCTGTAACAAAAGGTCGTGTCCAAACTTAGGTGACTAATTCCTTAGGTCAAACTAAGAATATAATTCATATAAACATTTGGCCAGAAACGTCTTATTCTTTGGTTATCGCATGAATTAAGAACCCAAATTCTAACTGCCCCATCTGTATGCAAACGCAAAATCATGATATGGTGAAATCGTTCCTGCTACTGAAGGTAGTGAACGAACGCTGTCAAGAGTTTCAAAGTCGGATGAAAGCATCTTTATTGATCAAACATTTATTCATCGTGGTTGGTGGGCAGTAAGTTTCGTTGTTCGGTATTAGCGTAGGCAAATACCATCACAGATTTTAATTCCAAGAATGATGAAAGGTCAAAACTAAAAAGAAAAACATCTTTGTTGACAGTGCTGTATTTAGAAGGGGGAGGGGTGAGCTTAAGGGACTACAGAGCACCAGGGCACTAATATCGGTAAACTACAAATAAAATTGCGAAGTAAAAAAAAAAATCAATTTTTTTTCGGAAAAAAAAAGAAGAAAATACGAGGCAGGTGGGGGTAGTCCGCGTTATTAAAACCTCTATGGTATTATCAATCCTACATTAACACGGACTAACGAAGTTTCGAACAATTATTGCTTCCCCTACAGGACAAATTGTTTGGCAATAGAGATAATTTTCCTTTCGTCTGATTTTGACTCTTAACACTTTGTTCTCTACCTTCAGTTCATTGTCTTCATTCACTACCTTCCTATTCTGATTTGCTTTTGCAATAGCCAGAGCGTGGGCGGAGGTGGGGAAGCGGACTTGGAATTTGGGTTCTTAATTCATGCGATAACCAAAGAAAAAGACGTTTTTGGCCAAATGTTTTATGAATTATATTCTTAGTTTGACCTAAGGAATTAGTCACCTAAGTTTGGACATGACCTTTTGTTACACCCTGTATAAAACTGTGGAGGGCAGTACTTCCGCAGTCTTTGTTGGACATGTTAGTTCACTTTCCAATCGCTAGATGGCAGAACCATGCAGTCGAATTTCTGTTTTTAGGGTTGCAGTTGGAGCGTCTTTTTTGAAACTGCCGATTTTATTAAAAGTAACACACCACAGAGAGGCTCAAATTCAGTGCCAGAAAGTTATTACAGTGCACAAATATTATTACGGCTGATTTGGAGTGTTTTTTCAGATTGAGCAGCTTTGTTTGTCACTGGGATGCTTTTGTCGTAGTTTTGTCGAAACACAAATATTTTGTTTTTTTCCCTCATTATTTTACAAAAAAAAAGAACATTTTGCCGACCCCCAGCCAGGCCAGCTAAAAATGGTTTCTTTTTTGCCTAAAACATACTTAACCTGATAATTTAGCATTACATTGTCCTCAATTAATGCCTCCCTGGAGGCTTTTTAGTTGCTTGTAGACGCCTGCTCGCATGACCCACTGCGCATGCGCAGCCCTCTCTATATAAGCGAGAACGTGGTTGGCCTCGGCATACATTTTCCTCTATTTGTCAGGCGGTGACTCAAGAGGGGAGTTAGAGCGGGCTTAGGTTAAGTATGTTTTAGGCAAAAAAGAAACCATTTTTAGCCGGCCTGGCTGGGGGCCGGCAAAATGTTTGTTTGCCAAACAGATTAACCGGATAATTTAGCATTATCAGCAGACCTCGTCAAACGTGGTGGCGGGCACCGATCTGACGGGGCGCGCCGGGTTGCAAGCAGGCTTCCCCCAAAATTTTATTAAAAAAAATTGCACTTTATTCAGAACAGGTATCCGAGAACAGGAATCCGGTTCACTTTCATAGGGATTGGTGGCCCTGAAAAGGACCGTAGTTTTGAGTTCTTGCTTCCTTCTATGGGCGGCTTGCTTCCATCATGGGATGTCTTGCTTCTGCTTCGCTCTGATTGTGCGTAAGGGGGGGGGGGGGGGTTTGAGCACAGTTATGGCTGCGACGATTGGTCCCAGCTGGTGCAGTCCCTTTTCTTCTCTTGACATGTTTCTCAGGTAGTGTGAGGTGAATGTCGTTGAGTGTCGTCAGGAAGCGGCATGTAGAATTTCTTCGATTGGGGTGGCATTGTGATATGCCCATGAAGTCGAGATTGCTCTGACCTCGTGTGCTGTTGCTCTCTCTCTGCTAAGATTGGCTTTATCGGTAGGCAACGTCGATCGTTTTCCTAATCAAGCCGTAAATCATGGCGGCTGAAGTTTCTCCTGTTTGGAGGTCAACGGGTAGGAACAATTGGTTTCTGCCCCTGCGGATGTCTTCGTGTTGAGACGGAGCGCTCGGATGGGACATAGAGAACGTTCTGGTTCATCTCCTGTTAAGTTCGTGAGTGCTGGGAAGGTTATGGGTTTTGTTGGTTCAGAGGGCTTTTATGTTTTAGCTCGGAAGCCTGATCTTGGGTAGAGGGTTACTGAAGAGAAATTCGGGCCGAAGATGCAGTAGGCCGGGTCAGCTTAAAGCGCTTGGACTTCAGAGCAGCGGGCACTAGCTGCTAGTGTAACAAGGAAGACGGTCTTCCTGGTTAAGAGGTGAAGGGAGCTGTCTTGCATTGGTTCGTAAGGGGCCTGCATCAGGGATTGGAAGACGATAGAAAGATCCCAATCTGCAACTTGTCTTCTAGAAGTTGGACGATCATTTTCAAAGGAGCGGAGGGGGCTGAGATGCGGTAGTCGTCTAGAAGGTTTGTTTTGTCTGCTGCTTTGAATACTGTGTTTAGGGCTGAGCGGTACACGAGGATTGTTGAGCCTTTGAGCTTGTCGATGTCAAAGAGGTCGGTAAAAAATCTCGGTAGTTCTGGTAGAGTGGGGTTGATTGGATTGATCTCCCTTGCGAAACACCAATGAAACCATCTGGCCCAATGGCTGACGCACATCTTGTTTGTTGATTCCCTGGTGGCTCTTGAGCGATCCTACTTTCCAAAAAAAAGTAGGACAACAGGAACAACAATAATAGCAATAAGTTACAGTCTGACCCACGTCTTGCTTATATAGTTGCTTTGGTGCACTCAATTTTTCAGCCCCATCTTTCTTTATAACACTTTGGATCCTAAAGATGTACTGGTACGTTTTCATTAATTGTTACCGAGTGCGTAAGGACGTACTGGTACGTCTCACACTTTTGATTTACTATACAAAACTGTGGAGGCCAGTACGTCTGCTGTGGCTTAGCCAGAGTCTTTGTTGGGCATATTAGTTCACTTTTCAATCGCTAGATGGCAGCACCAAGCTGGAGTGTCGTTTTTGAAGTGAATGCCAACATGGCGTTGTCAGACGAAACTGACGATTTTATTCAAAATAACACGCCACAGAGAGGCTCAAATTCTGTGCCAGAAAGTGATTACCGTGAACAAATATTATTGCTAATTTGGATGGTTTATTTCAGACTTGAGCTACTTTGTAACTAATATGCTATCATTGTACTTTTGTCCAAACACAAATATTTAGTTTTCCCCCCTCATTTTTCACAAAAAGAAATAATTTTTTTCCCGCTTTCATTTAAGTTTCCAAAAATGTAAATTAAATGGTTTATTTGATATAACTTCAGAACAGATATGGCTAAAGACTTGTGGTGTGCACCATTGGAAAGCTGGCGAAAAAACGATTAAAATGGTGTACTTCAACGTCAAAATCGGTCAATATTTAGAGAAATTATCGACAACGTTGCGCTCCGATGTGAACCAGACAAATTGAGCGTGAAGCCGAGATGATCGCAAAACATGAAAAGCATTGTCACTATCGCGTGTGGTGTATATCACGATATATCGCATTATCGCCCATCCCTAAAGACACATGTGACCTGCGGCAGCAGTCATGACAACACAAGAGAATTTGGGGGTGTCTTGATCATCTGATAAAAGTCGGAGTTCTGTTCGTATTCCCAACTCAAATGTACAATTGTCGCCAAGCACATCGTCTATGTAGCTGTCGTACACACGGCATCATGGGTGTGACTTAGGAATTTGGTTGCCCAATGCCAAAAGGAGGAAGCCAATGACTATGGCATGCTTACTTTACTTTCTTCAACACCTAGATATTGCAATCGATCATCAGTCAAATAGTTTTGTCATCAAAATCGGATAAACAGCATTACAGAACTGCTAATCCGATTTTTACTTATCTGCTAAATTAAACAAGTTCATGGAATCTCTTAACATGCAGTAGAAATTATCCACCCAAAACCAAAACTGGTAGAAGAACCATCCCAGTTTCAAAAAACGATCGGCCTTTGAGGGTAACGATATCATTCAACCAGAGAAAGGCCGCCAAGATCAATCCTATTAGCCAAGTTAATCGCATCGACAGTTGAATGAAAACTTGCAGATTGCTTCTCGCTGTAGCAATCTTCAAGTTTTCATTAACGTCCAAAGTATTATTGGGTGCGATTAACTTGGCTAATAGGATTGACCATGGTGGCCTTTTCATGGTTGAAGGATATCACTACCTTCAAAGGCCGACTGTTTTTGGAAACTTGGCGGGTTTTTCTACCAGTTTTGGTTTTGGGTGGATACAGGGTTCGCACAGCTTCACAAATGCTAAATTTAACACTTTTAAGACACAGCACACCGAAATTTAAGGCCAAATTTTAAATTGCATTGTAAAATCATAATTGTATTAGCCTACGCGATTTTTTAAAGTCAATTTATAAATTAGTAACTAATAACTTTAATATTTTAATAAATTAGGCCAGCAAAATTAATTCGTAAACGCTTCTTTGAAAGTCACGTAAATCACATGGTTTAATTAGGTGTTGTTCCACGTTAGTGTTTCGTGTCCGTGGGGCAGGATGGATCCTTGAAGTCAACCATCGTTAATTTTTTTGTGCATTACGGGGCAATTTTGGCTGGGTCATTTGAAAGAGCATTAACCTCCCAACATGCAACTATCAGTTAAAGGCTATTACTAAACATTTCTTGGAGGGGAAGTGGGGGGGGGGGGGGGGGGAAGCGCCACCACAACCCCCCCCCCCCCCCCCATATATTTTCGCTAACCGTCAGTGAAACTTCTACGTCGACAAACCAGTGTCAAAACAGGAGACGTAGTCACTTCCCAGCATCGAAGTAAAAAAAAAAATCTCCATCCAGATACTCCTTCCACTCTGCCAGTTAAGCAGTCACCAAATGGTTCAATAATTATGTCATATTGACTGTGTGCACTTCCAACACAAAACAGTTTCCTTATTTCTACAAGAACTTGCTGATAGTTTTGCAAAGCTAGATTTGCCGAAGTTAGGATTGCAGTGTTCACTCACTTTAAGGAAATAAATAAAATTTGCACCTACATGCCAAAAAAAACTGCCAGCAGTTGTAAGTTACTTATGGCTTTATTCTAATGGAATGGAAATTCAAATAAGGATTTATTAAGGACCAATCAATGACAATGCTGAAATCCCAGACTTTTTAAGGCCTTAAATTTACTCCTTTAAAATTAAGACTTGTGCGAACCCTGGTCTTATCTTCATCTGTACCTTTTTTATAGAGGAATTTCATTTATATAAATTTTCACATTTATAATCGTCAATCCCATTTTTGTACACACTGACTAACAATCGCCGATTTCGTTCGCTTCGCTCACTCAATCAACACATCACCTTCAGTTGTTTTGTTTCCCTGCACCTTCCCCTTAATTTTTCCCAATTTCTGACATTTAGTCATGAAGAAACCCCCCGAAGGTCGCTGTTACTAAAACAGCAGAATGCGAAGCATTTTATTTTTGGGTTATTAACAAAAACCCTGTTTGTATTGTTGCGTAACCATCACGTAACGTGCATCCCCGTTTTCTTACGCCATCCACGGCAACGTTAATGTTTCCTTTTTTTGTACTTCGTTACAGTTCAGTTTTTTGTTTGTCCAGGCTTTTACAATAAATTTAAGCACCAGTGTTGATTGTTCAAGCCATTGTTGCTTGCAATCTTTGGTTGCAACTTGGAAAAGAAACGAAATTTAAATTCGCTGGTGGCAAATTTCAAAACACTCCCATATGCATTTGTCCTGACCCCTACAACCCCCAAACCAAGAAAAGGACCATCCTCGAATCCCCAGGCATCCATGTGCAAAAGTTCAAGTACGTAGGCCTTCTCAATTTCGCGCTAGCCATGAGCAAAAGTCTATGGGCAAAAGTAAAATGGCAAAAATCTTATTAGCTAACTAGCTAGCTAGACAGTAACATAAAAACAACGTTATTGACGCATCCTTTTCTCTACGATTGGTTGACACTCATCTTTAAAATTTTAGTTTTTCTTAAGCTCTGACCCTTCCCCTTACATTTTCCACAATTTGAAACATTTCTGTCGCATTGGGATTTATCCTCAACATGCCAAAATATGCTTTTAGTTGCTTACAGCTAACAGACACATGTCTGCTAGTGAGCCGCCTTTTTATCATTAACAATCAATTTTTAACAATCGGATGATCTACTGTTACTTGGCAGCGAAACCCTAGCTTGTGTCTAGATCATGCGATTCGCTATGGTTTACAACAATTTTAGGGAATTAAAAAGTGCCTTTCACGAATTCTAAAAACGGGTAGTGCCACATTTTCACATTACAGCGACTTCTGAATTGTGGCTGCGACTCAAGTTAGAAATATTGATCAAATTTATTGCCATAATTTTATGAATAAAAATACACTGGTGCCCTTTTCTACACTAAGCATAAGGACAAACTTGGCGTAGTGAGTTTAGCAGTTTTTTTTCTTTCATCTTCAAATTTACAATTATTGTTTTACGCTGTACATATACAACAGAATGAGGAGTACTTGAAACTGCATGGTCCATCAGTCCAACCTTTCATCCAACGCATATCATCATGCCCACTGGTCATCACCTACCAACCAATTAGGTTAGGAAATGCTCACTGGTTTGCAGGTTAAGCTCGGCTGGAAAGAACCGCGTTGGTCGGAAGTAAGGTTTGTGCTATTGTAGTATTTAACAGATCTTTGGCTTGGAGGCATCAGCCAATTGCGACACCTTTGCATATATCTGTACAAAATTTACAAGTTACGGCTTCCTGTTAGCAGAAGTCGTCAGTTCGAGGGCTTTGGGATAGTCTCTCCCCCTCCCTCCACTGCGCTTTCAGCTATCAATTTCCCCACTTGTTGAAGGAATCAAATGCCAAAAAAAGGGAAGAAAAATGTTACACAAGGCATTGCGCAATCATTGTCCGAGGTACATGGAGAACACTAGGAATTTTAGAAGGAAGAAGTATTAGTTTAAAACTCAGCACTGTTAATACTAAAGCTGCACCGATACGATATTGGATCGAACGGTTGCCAATAGTTGTGGTATAACAATCGGCAACTTTCGCTAAAATGTCAATAACTGGAACCGTTTTGAGATAACGACTTGTGGTATGCGGCGTTTTGCATAGGAAATTACCGAGTACCTTCCTAGCTGCCTATTAACTTTATGGTAACTATTTTAAATTTTGGATATTGGTATTGGCACCGGAAAATTTTTTTAAACTGGATCGGTAAAGTTGGAAGCCTATCGGTGCAGTCTTATTTATAACACTACTGGAGGACTGACTGCAATGTACTTTTAAACTAATAGGAGCCGGACTATCATGTTTTAACACTCGGCTGTCGGCTGGATAATCAAAATATTATGAGTTTGGATATATGTGAAATACTACAAAAATAAAGAAGGGTTTGGGTTATCAGTATGCGATTAGTAGTGATATTTCACACCACAATTTCGCCAATTAATCTAAACAAATTAAAAAAAAAAACAATGTATGAAAACTTTGAATGATTAAAAAAAAAAAAAAAACCGGTTCAATCCGCAAAAGTTATTTTGAACAGCATTCTCACAGTAACGTATATACCGTACTATTTTGGAAGTACTACAATATTTCCAAGAATTATTTTACGCCGTTAACCAACCTAATCTATATTTTGTGCATGAACTGCGGACAGTGGTTGCGCAAAAGCCTGTTGAAGACTTTTTTTTTGCTTGCTTGTTGATGGAAACGGCCACATTTCACAATTATTCAAATTGAAGATTTCAGTTCAGCAGCAGAGAGTAAAAATTAATATCCTTTGTTCAAGCCAGGAACGCATCGGTCGCCACGCTTCCGACCTTCTTTTCCCTAATCATCATTAACGGTTTTTTTCTGGCATAGACAAAGAATGCATCAGGGGACACGTCTCTTCCACCCCAACCTGCCCTCTGGCCACAGTCGATTCGACAACGTCAATGTCCGCACTCCTTCATGTTAGCCGACTACGCTTATGGGTGGGAGAGTCCATGATGACATCTGGAGTTGGAGCTGACCGTTTTCTTGTGTCACAATGTCTGGCAAACTCATCACAAATAAAGGCGTTCAGTTCGGCCAAACCAGTATTCCGCCGGCGTGAGTGCGAGCCCAATGTGGGAGAACTGGGAGGATGAGGGCGATAGCCCACACTCACATTAGACATGGCACCACTAAGACCTGCAACATGCAAAAACATTTTTACCAATTATTCTTTTACAAAATTTAAACACAGTTTTAACCACCGATTTAAATCATCGACTTAAATTTTTTTTAAATGTGCCAACTAAAAAAAAATGTTGCTGCAATCATATCTTGATTGTACTATACAGGGTGGTCCACGAAAAAATGACGACCCCAAAATTTGTCTAAAGTCAAATCCAGTGAAAAAAGTATAAAATAGGACAATGTTTTCTTGATAGAAAGTGCGATTCTGAATCTAATGATGTGGTTCCCAAATTAAACTTTTTTCAGTCT
>JAHWFP010264161.1:221706-249415 GCA_023313725.1 Lithobius niger | reverse complement strand
CCCCCCCCCCCCCCCCCACCACATCTTTCGTATTTCCTGTCCGTCCTTTCTTTTTACGTTCATAATTTATTTGCTCGTTTGTTCTGTTCTTCTTTGTTTACTTGAACGTTCTTTCGTCTTCATTACAAGTGCAATGATGCTGCCGGGAGTACCAGCTTTTTTCACATTTTTTCACATTCCCACTTTTAATTTTTTTTCACATACCCGTTTTTCATTTTTTCACATTTTTCTCATACCTGTTTTTTATTTTTTTCATATTTTTCACATACCTACTTTCGTTTTCGTATCACTATTTCTTCCTTTTCATATATCACCAGTTTCACATTGCTTTAATAATTTTTTCTTCTTTTCCAGTAACCATTGTAATTCCCCTGTAATTTCACTCAAGAGAGCGAAAGCAAATTTAAAGCGACTCCACCCGTAAACCAACCAATTTTCTTTTGTGTGTTCTAACCACAGGCATGCCTACGTAATTGCAGGCCCAAAATTAGGACGGATAATTTGATTGTTTTTAATTCGTTTGCGCGTGTTGCCTTTTTTTCGCACCAACACTCGTATTTTTCAAATTTTTTCACATTTTTCACATATTATTTTGCCACTAGTAAATTTTCACATTTTTTCACACCGGCAGCATCCCTGCAAGTGATGGCGAAAGGTGGGACGTCGACTCGATGGTCGAGAAAAAGCTGTCATTATTTGGGAGACTTATGACGGTTGGAAGTCGCCGTAAACTACAAGCAAGGACAACAAAGTGAAGATTGATCCTGCTTTTACGAATTGGGCGAATTTTCATCAATTGGGGTTTATCCACTTACGGACGAGAGTGAACCGGAAATGGCCATCAAGACCTATTCTTCGTCTGAATAGGGCGAGCAACAGCAACAACCGGTTTGGGCTGAGAGTGGGAGGCATGCGGCTATCCATTGCCCGCTTAAAAAGTAGGCCGATTTCATGTCTAGAAAGCAATTCATCATTGTCAACCGCTGGTTGAGCATTGGCTTTCGAATCCAGTGCCAGTTGATGGATTCTTTCTTGCTAACTTCATAATCCTATGACTTCACCTTCAATATAAGCTTAGAATTCTTTGATTTCAATTTGTTGACTTTGCGTTGCAAACCCTCATGGTTTGCTTTGTTTTTTTCGACTGCTAGAATATGTGGGTGAAATCATTCACTGGTTCTAAGTTTGATTACAGGCGACTGTTGTTCCGTGATAAATTAGCACGGAAAAAGAAATGATCCCGAACGACTATAAAAGACTTCGGTAGCATTCTCTAAAACTTACAAAACACGCACAAATTTCAAAGTTCACGCGCAAATTTTCGACAGTCCTAACACTGGTGGATGTAAACACAGTCGACTGTTTTCATCAGGCCACTTTCGTGCGATTCAAATTTGGCGGTTTCGGCGGAAAATTTGCGAAGAAAGACCGTGTTTCTTCCTTGAACTTTGAAATTTGTGCGTGTTTTGTAAGTTTGAGAGAATGTTGAAGAACTTTTAAAGTAAAAATCACGATGTTTTTAGACTTCAGTAGCGAAGATGATGATAAAGCTTCAGCCTCCGTGGTAAGCCAGGGGTGCGGCTGTAGTGTCAACGGCGTGTCGGCGACAAAGCAGTTCAGACCGGCCAATAGGATAAATGATGGATGTGGCGAGACACTGATGCCGGGCTAGCGGCGTTCAACCTCGGCAGGCAGCTTTTCAGTGCAGTCGTTACTCATCCATACGCCAGGGGCTTGTATCTTTGAGTCAGCCGACTCGGATGGAATTTTCGGCCGATGCTTCTGGTGCGAGGATCATCCGGCCTTTGCAGGCGGTTGTTTAAGAAGTGACTGCCAGAAGTAGGAGGAACACCTGCCGGCAAGGCAGTGGTCGAACTTTCACTCTTCCATTCATCAGATCAAGACGTATCTAGGATGTGTCTGTGACGAAAGATGGATTTCCTCAGCACATAGAGATATCCTACATTTTAAGCTAATTGATTAATTAACATACGTAATTTAAATACCCTTACGTCAAAAACTTAAAGGGCATTGACAAGCTTAAAAATGTGGAAGTGGCGTTTCAGCAGGGGTCTTGAAATTTCTATTAAAACTTAAAATGTCAGCCCTTTTTTTTAAGATATAGGTATCAAAGGGCGGATACTGCTAGAATCAGTAGAACAATAATAACCAAGGCTGCACCAATACCGATACTAGATCGGATCGGCTACCGATATTTGCGGTATCGGTTTCGGCAACTTTGCTGAAATATCAACAACTCTGGAACCGTTAGAGATTACGATATGCGGCGTTGTTTTGCTCAGGAAATCACTGAGTATCTTCCTAGCTATGTTTTTTAACATTTTTTTTATTTTAATAATTATTGGATTTTTGCAGAAAACTATACCGTTGATGAAAAATTGCTAACCAAATGTCGGGAATCGGATCGGTAAAGTTGGTATCGGTGCAGCCTTAATAATAACGCAGAAAAGTCTTTTAATTTACAACAGCAATGCCCAAATTTAAAGAATTTTAAAAATGGCATTCAAAAGAGAGTGATTAACAAAAACCAAACTTACTAGACAAGGCAAGTGCTTCTCGAAAAGTCTGAAGATCAGTCTCTGGAGGGTGACTAAGAGGAACCTCGGGAGGTGGAAGACGCGCCACACTGCGGTCAACCGTCAAACGCTGGCGAGGGGCACGTGAGCGAGGTGGCGAGCTCTTGCCAGCCAGAAAGGCAATCAAATCTTCTCGACGAATATGCCGTCTTCGCTTTTTAGCCCAAGCCAACAGATCCCTGGTGCGTCGCTGATATCCGCATTGAGCGCCAAGCTCCACACCACGTCGTTGAGAATCTAAAGATTCTACAAAAATCAATTTGGAATCATAAATTTTTATAGCTTCGAGATTTTTATTTTTAAACGAAAAATGTTTAATGAGAACACCACGCAAGGGAATAAATTGAGAGTCCTGGAAATTTGGCTACCAGAGATAAACATCCACCCATCCACTCATTATTTTTTTTAGAATGGCTGCGTAGATACAACAGTAGCCTACTTTTTTTGTCTATAACAAATTAACCAGGTTTGGAAATAATCATAATTATTTTAAAATAATCGGATTATTTTGATTATAATTCAGCTTATAATTTGATTATAATTCAGCTAGACCAATTGTTTTTGGTTGTTTCTTTTCTGGCATAGCGTTTGTCCTCTCTTTTTCACGATTTTAATAAAAAGCCCACTTTGCGTATTTTTGTATGGATCAGGCCAAAAAGAAGGCATACGTTCCAAGAAGGCATACGTTCCTAAATGCGGAAGATTCAGCAGCAGAATTTTTGTTAAGTTATTTTGGACTTATGTTATCAACAGTTTTGTGTCAACCTACTCCTTGATTATAATCAGGTGCATTTCAATTTTATTCAAGTGATTATAATCACTTGATTGTAATCTTAACAACTATGCTAAAAATTAACAGATTTTGACCAGTGATATTGTTCGCAGGGTTGGAAAAAAATCATGATTTTTGCATCAAATTTATTTAAAACTAGTAGGACACCGCATATACAAAAAAAAAAAAAAAACCCAGTTAAAACAAATTATTTTAGTAGCAGTAAGCTACAGTTAAATATTCAAGACAGTAATTATGAGCATTTAATATCAATTGTCATTAGTAACAGTACGTAACTAGCCTGTACTACAACTGGCTATTGTTTCATGCTCAAAGCAGCACAACGCATTGTAATTATGGCAACTTTGTAAGCTTTCATACTAAAAATATCTTCCAACTTCAAGAATAATTTATGTCTTGTATCCAATTCCAACTTAACAATTTCTTTTTTAATGATTTAAATCAATGATGGACTTCTTGAATAAACTCCTTCATTATGTCAGGCTCCAAAGTGTTAAGGCAGTTACTACTTAGAATACCAGTGATTATTGAGAGAATACCAGGTAATTGACAGAACAGAATGCCAATAAACGGTGGGCTTGCTATAACCGTTATTCAGCCATACTTTAACTAAGCGTAGGAAATAAACTAAATAAGGGAAAAAGAGGAAATTTTTCGTATAAATTGGCTAAAAAACAGGAAATTGTCTTGAACGAACGCCTAATAGGAAATATACATTGCCTGTGAATTTAGCATTTCGTTGTCGTAATACTGTCTTTCCCTAGAGGTTTTCAAGTTGTATATAGCCACCGACTAGGTAACCCACTTGCGCATGCACAGCGCGCACCCATCCTATAAAAACGCCGAGGCATGAAAGATTTCCATCTTTTATTCCTCTCAATAAGTCATGGTGGCAACTCAAGAGGGGAGGTAGGGTGGGTACAGGTAATGTATATTCCGTTTAGGCAATAGAAACAAAATTTAGCCAGCCCATCCAAGAAGCCGCTAAGTTCCTGTGTCTAGGTGCCATGCGGAAATGTATATTACCTGTAAATTTAGCATTTACAGTTGACCATGTCAAAAAATGGTGGTGGGCGCCACCTAGCAGGTCCTCTAGGGTTACGAGCTGGCAACTCCGGACTCGCAGACTCCATGAATGCAAACTATGGGTTGAGAAGTTTTTGTTATTCGATCTTTCTGGTTGTTTTTTATAAAAAAGAATTAATTGACAGATTTGGTTTAAAATTTTTTGGAGGGGCTTGAAGAGCCTTAAGAAAGGAGCTGAATCAAGACCCCCCTAAATGAGTGTGAAGTGCCTGGTGTTTCTCGTGGATTTGCCAGGACTGTGAAGTTTCAAATGAAGGAGGACGTCAATCATTGGTGAGGGCGATGATGTTCCAGGATTGTAGTCAGGATCAGCTAGCAAAGGTTAAGGGAATTGCACGTCATGAATCAGCGTGATGACGATGCGTAGTTTGGTCTGGCGTTGGTCTTTATTGGTCCGAAAGGTGTGTTGTGAAGAGAGGACTTGGAATTTCTTTCATTTCCTTCTTTTTTGTTGCTCAACAAAAACAAGGTCGTGGAGTCACGTTGGGGAACAGAGAACGAAGTTCTTTTCATTGATTGTTACACAAGATGTAGGCAGGGCTGGAGATGTGGTGCCAATGTAGACGTGTCATGACGGGGTTGGTGGTGGATGACAAAAGGGCTAATCAGCCAGATGACGTCACGTGATTTGACAACTGAAAAGAACCTGACGAAAGGGGTGAAGTTTGGATGATCAAGAACAGCTCTCATTGGTGATGCGAACAGCAGCATCTTTTCTTGGTGGATTGACCGGTCGTGGACGAGTTGACTGGGAGAATGAGACCGAGGAGGATTCCTGGTGATCCTGAGGACCTAGGTGGTTGATGGGACCTGTGAGTATCTACTTCCCATAGATGGACATACGTAGACTTTTCTGTAAGGTAATGATGTGTTCTTTCCAGCGATGCTAATCACAATGGTGTATCTTAAATAGGGCACCGTCCTAGGCACGTTGAAAGGTGTTGTTGTAATGGCATAGCGGTGAACGAATGATGAGAGGAATGCTGGTGGGGAAGGAATGATTAATCTACAGGCTGGATATTTACCTTCCCCTTTCGTGGATCTTGTTCAGTCGGTCAAAGTCACGACGATCCCTTGACGGCGTCACGTTGCTGCACTTATGCAGCGGTGCTGACGATCGGCCACGCAGCTATGGCCATTCTAGGCCAATCTTTAGTCGAAGGCATAGCACATTCACATTTAGCTAAGCTAGAACCCTTAGTGACTAACTATTTTGTCACTCTCTGCTGCTGGCACACGTCTGTCCTCGCCGACATCTTGCTACCGAGCGGTACAACAACACAGTGCGCCTGTCACAACAATGTTGTACATCACCGCCAAAATGGTTCGCGCCATTTTCGCAACATAATCCCCCAATCTCGTCCAAGCTGCAAAACCCGAGTGGGTCTCACTTCCTAGCGAGTGGTCTGCCTCTCTTCTAAGACAAGACTCTTCTGGAGGTCTTGTCAACTTCTGTCCCGGACAGCATCTTGCATAGACATCTCCTCCTGCTTGTCCAGAGTGGCCTTTGCCCAGCGTGTCACATGTAACTCCCGTGGTCAACATGTGGCATCCGGTTTCCTTCTCCGTCCTTGACCCACTCGATGGTCACAAGGTCGTACCTCTCTGGAAAGTCTTTCGCCAACGGCGGAGATGATTCGCTCTGCGATGCAATCTTCTTTGCGCCTTCACTCTTGGCTTCTTCTTGCACTACTCTCCGTGCTTCTGCAAGAGCTCTTCTATGCCTCGTCACCAACCTAGGCAACAACTGACATCAAGGCTTAACTTCGTTGGTACCTACACTGTTAGGTCCATGTTGTCCTTTTACAACTTCGTCCTGGTTTCCCAGTTCACCACCAGTCTTCGTATTAGAGATGACTTTCACGTCTTTGGCCTTTTCTAGCGCTAGGCCTCTGGGAACCTGTTGCACGTCTGCAACTACTGAATTAAGTGCTATACTCCTTGTAGGTGTGGTACGTTTGCCAGGTCTCTTTTCCTGGCACTCTCTGGCAAAATAACCCTCTTTTCTGCAGACGAAATACTTTAACTTCTTTCCATGCTTTGTGTTGGGAAAGGGCCACAAAGCGGAAATGTTAATAAAATCGAAAGATCGGCAACCGCCGTGTACAGTGGCTCAATGTCAACATCACGTAGAATCAGGAAGATCCAGCAAGCATAACACAATACCACCTACCCCAAAATTTTATGCTCCACACAGTTCAGTAACCAAAAATATTTTCCCTTGAATTTTCGGTGAAAACAGGCCGTTCACCTTCTTCAGAACACAACGAGGCACTAAACGAGGAGAGAATTGGAGGAAAGCAAAACTGTTGTGGCATTCCACGCAATCTGGTGCTGCTGATGTTTGACATGCTGGGCGATGCCGTTGAGCATGTCTCCCTTCCTCACAGCTGCGACGTGTTCACTATTCTTTCGAACAACTGTCTCTTGGTCTCGCCAATGTAGACGGCGTTGCACTGGCCGCATGGAACACAGTAGACCACACCACTCCTCCGGCCCAAGCGTGTTGGTAGGGACTCACCAGGTGAAGGGGAAGGGTGTGGGGGAGACGTTGCACCAATAACTGGTGCCTCGGCTGGGTTCCTGCAGACCAGGCGAGTAGGGTAACGATGCGTGCGTTGAATGGCCTGGGAAGGGGGTGCCACGGGAGGAGAGGGGGGTGGGGGAGAGTGGGTGTGGGGGGTGGGGTGCACAGTCCTCTTCGAACGTGGATGCCTCAGCATCTTTTTGAGGTTGGGGGGTATCTTAAGAAGCATTTTATTCCATTATCTGTGAACGCACGTTGCACTCTCTCGCTACGTCCAGGTACGTACGTCAGCACTTCAACCGGTCTGTTATCTGACTTCTGAGTAATGTCACCTTCTCGAGCTGCTTTCATCTTCATAGATCGGTGCCAAGCTTTCTTCGTCTCAGAGTTGACCCGGTGTGCGGGGAATCCTCGTTGCAAGAAGGTCGTCTTCGCCTGTGCAAGAAACTTCCGGGCCGTTTTCTGGTCTGACGGATGGTTGATAATCCGCAACAGCTCGTTGGCCAGGATGGCATAGAGCGTGCTCCTGGGGTGGCCTGAATGGTACGCCAAGCCCCTACCTGAATGGCAAGGTTTCTGGAATGGTTCATATTTAATGCTCCACCTTCCCCTCGTGAGCAGGACATCCAGGAAGGGAAGACTCCCCTGTTGTTCATCCTCTCTCGTGAACTGGATGGTAGGGTGCCACCCATTAAGGGCTTGTGTGATGGCTTGCGTCTCACTCTTGAGGGTTGCTGCCAGGACGTCATCCACGAAGCGATTCCACAACAGCATGTCGGGGAACATGTTCGTCACAAACTCGTCCACGAACTGCAGCACTATCTCGGCCAACAGGGGCGAACAAGAGTATCCCATCGGTGTGCCTGCTTCCTGGAGGAAGGTGTGTTGTGGAATTCCACAACAGTTTTGCTTTCCTCCAATTCTCTCCAAGCATGACACCTGAGGGCCCTTGAATCTCTGGCCATTCTTCGTTTCAAGGGCATGAAAGTTCCACTCATGAACCTGACAGGAGCCTCCCATGTGTTAATGGAACTTTCAATTGATTCTGTTGTGAAAGCCATGCTTGACAAGCAGTGGGGCTTGAGAGCGTGATTGTATATAGATCAGTGGTTCTCTCACTAGCGCGTCGTCTGCTTGACCATGTAACGTTCGTTTTCAAAGTTTAGTGCCTCGTTGTGTTCTGAAGAAGGTGAACGGCCTGTTTTCACCGAAAATTCAAGAGAAAATATTTTTGGTTTACTGAACTGTGTGGAGCATAAAATTTTGGGGTAGGTGGTATTGTGTTATGCTTGCTGGAATTTTTAATTCCCATGAACAGCATTTGAAATCTACACCAGGGCTGTCTTTCGTTTTCCGTGACCTTGAGTTGGTCGCTTCAAAAAACAAGATGGCGGCCGCGGGATTCCCTCTAGTTTCAACCTTCGTAGAGGCGTCGTCCAACTTTTTGGCTCAAAAACCTTAGTCTCCCGCAATGAACAGGGTTCCTGTGCCAATAACCCTTTTGATGAGAGGAATGCTAATGGGAAAGAATTAATCTACAGGCTGGCTATTTACCTTCCCCTTCCGTGGATCTCGTTCAGTCGGTCGAAGTCACGATGATCCCTTGACGGCCTCATATTGCTGCACTTTTGCAGCGGTGCTGACGATCGGCCACGCAGCTATGGCCCTTCTAGGCCAATCGTTAGTCTAAGGCGTAGCACATTCACGTTTAGTTAAGCTAGAGCCCTATCTGGTTGACTAACCATTTTGTCACTCTCTGCTGCTAGGACCCGTCCGTCCTCGCCGACATCTTGCTACCGAGAGCTGCACAACACCACACTGTGCGTGTCACAACAATGTCGCGCCTCACTGTCTTTGCAGTATGGGCACGAACCGCCAAAATGGATTGCGCCATTTTCCCAACAACGAGTACGGTGATTCTCGATTTTAAAGTGCTGTTATGAGCTATGTAATTACCCTACTAGGACAAGGCTTTTCTGAAAAGGGGTGATGTATTCTTCCCAGCAATGCTAATTAGCCAATGGGTAGCCAATATGCGGCACTGCCAATCAACTTTCACGATGAATTGTGTGGCACTCATCATTTGGCCAGTAGAGATTAAAATGCACTCGCCAATGATTACCTCCTCGCCACAGAAACAATTTTAGCATTTGTCCTGCTACTTAATGCTTTTTTTGTTTGCATTAATCTAATCAGTTGAAGTGGCTAGAGAGCCCTTGCAATTCTGCATGCAACCCGCTTGTTTCTTGCTAATACGGTTCCGGAGATGTGAAAATTCAAGCATCGGGGTTTGTTAACCAGCCGCCAATTGGCGAGTAGCTCTAAAATCTAAGTTGCCAACTGCTGAATTTTCCTCGCCATTTGGCGAGTGGCAACCGACATTGGTGAAAGTTGCTGCCAATCCAACAGTCATTTTCTTGTCTAAAACTAGACCCTAATCCGAAAACAAAACCAGTCTGTGTTCAGTTTTTTAACCTAAAAAACCTCTGGAGTGGAACAACTTGGAAACGCAGAAAAAAAGGAATTGACACAGGTACTTTGGTACTTTTCAGGACTCCTACTCGCAGACTTCGTCACACACACCGGCAAGCGGCAGTTAAAGTGGTTTCTTACTGACATTGTCACGCTGCAACACGAAGACCACAAAGGAAAACGAGGATGCTTACTAAGCTTCAGTGAAAAAATGTTCTCCTTTATCAGAGTGAACTGAATGTGCAGTGTGTTCAGTCTGAAGAAGCTTCGGTGAAAAATTGTTCACCTTTATCAGAGTGAACTGAATGTGCAATGTGTTCACTCTGAAGAAGATGAACTTATTTTCACCGAAAATTTAGCAAACTTTAGCACACAAACAAGAAAAACGAGAATGAACACCGGAAAGTCGCCACTTTCTTCACACAAAACCTTGAGTTCTACTCTCCTCCAAGTGTTCATAGGGAATGTGTAGGACTTGCGGCTTTGCCTTAAGACGGTGGCTGCAAGTTACCACTAAAAATTAGCAAGTATTCTGAGTAGACTTGTTTTTTTTTTTTTGGTTTGCTTGACAAACATTGTTGAGTACAAATCTGAAAGAACTTCCCAAAACACCAATTCAAGCTCTTTTGAGGTCTACAAACTCTACTTTCGAGCATTTTCACGGATTTCCAGACTTGGTGAACCATACCTTCTTATGCCCGAGAACTTTACTGTTGACACATCAGGTCACTCTTTGTTGCGCTAAAGGGCAATTACATCCATTTTGACATGCATGTTTGACTTTTGGATCACTTACACAATAACTAAACTCAAGAATTGCGGTAAGAATACGTTACACGTACGTCCGATATAACAATTTAATTACTGCATCACCAAAACACGACACGGAGGTCGTCATTGTGTTGCTGGAACGTGCTAAAATTAATGCCGACAGACGGATCTCTTCGATTTCGACTTGCAGCCGATTGAGATAGCTGTATTGACTGTGAGGAGCTCAAGCATCTGACGGCCTTAGCTGGCCACTACACTGCCGGCCAGCTAAGGCCGTCACGCTTGAGCTCCTCACAGTTAATACAGCTATCTGAATCCGCTGTGAGTCGAAATCGAAAAGTGACATCTGTCGGCATTAATTTCTGAGCGTTCCAGCAAAACAATGGCGATCTCCGTGTCGTGTTTTGGTGATGCAGTAATTAAATTGTTATATCGGACGTAAGTAACGTATTCTTACCACAATTCTTGTGTTTAGTTATTGTGTAAGTGATCCAAAAGTCAAACATGCATGTCAAAATGATGTAATTGCCCTTTAAGAGTAGCTTCTATGGCCAGATTTTGTTTGCCAGTTTCAAATCCAACAGAGTTTCAATTCTCAGTGTTTCAAACGTACAATTAAACACCGTAGTTTCAAACGGTTTAATATTAGGCTACCAGAGTTTTCCAGGTTTTTCACTTTGGTGGGAACCCTGTAATCGTATGTCAGTGTTAGATCACATGACCTTGAATGCATTCCTTTAGTGGGACAATGAATTATGGTCATTTGAACACAACAGCAGTTCTGGAATTCTCAAACTAGGCTAGCCCATTTTATATCAGGGTTCATACTCATATCTGAAAATGAATATCCCTGACTATCCATGATTTTCCCTGACTTATTTCTTCAAATATCCCTGACCAAAACACTTCTACTTTAAAAAAATTAAATTACACAGAGTCAACTGCTCACTCTGCAAGCCTGGCATCATAACTTCATCTGGATGCCAACTCAGCATTTGTCCCTATTTTTTTAAATTAAAAAAGGGGACAAGAAAGTAGTTGCAAAGCAACTGGAATTTACGAGACCACACAGTTTATTCTAAAAACCAAATTCTAAATACGAAAAAAAAACGGTTCTAAATAAAACAGTTCTTTTTAAATTTTCATTTTTATAATGAACCGTGTGGTCTCGCAAATTCCACTTGCTTTGCTGCTACCTTCTTGCCCCATTTTTTAAATTAAAAAAAATCCCCGACTATCACTGACATTTTGCAAATTTTCCATTTTTTCCCTGACTTTCCCTGACCGTATTTCATATCCCTGACTTTCCAGGTCGGTATGAACCCTGTATATTTACATTTTGAAAATGTCTCACAGAAATAAACAAAACCCAAAAGGGTGAAAGAACCTACCAAGTTGCTGCTTGGTGTACCAAGTCTAACTGAAAATTGATCCCCCCTTAGAAAGCGGTGTCACCTCGCCAGGCTAATCCCACCGAGTTATTAGATCAGGGTTAAATGAAAAATCTGACCATTGCTACAATCCGTATCAATGGCCAAATTTTTCATTTAACGTCTGAATAGCAGGAAGTGTCAGTGGGATTAGTTTGGCGATTGTTCGTTGTACTTTTGTTGTTGCATCTTATATTTGTCAGTGCCTTGTTAGCGGGTTAATAGTTTTTTTTTTTTTTTAATTAACTGCAGTTTTTGTGGTTTCAAGCCTTTGCCTACTTCCCAATTGTCGCCTTTTATATGTAATTAAAGGTACTTTTAAATGTGTACGTCGTCCCCTACTGGTTTCACAAAAATCTTCAGTTTGTCATACATTTTGCATTTCTTATGAATGTAGTAGGATGATATACTACCATAAACAAACAGTGCATCAGTTATATGAACAGTATTTTTGTCGCTCTGATGTAACAAGCTCTGTCCTTAATAAAAGAGCAGTTATCCTAAGCTGTAATGGAGACTGTGTCCTTTTCATCACGATTCAACAAATTGCCCACACAGGAAGTTAACTTTTCCTTGGTTAACAATGTAAGTATATACTAACAATGGGGAACAAATTTTTAGAAATAGGATGACAAATTATATTGCAATCTTAGCCAGAAGCCGCTAATATAACAATGATGGAATTAATCGATCACAATTGTAACGCTCAAATAAAAAAAAAAAAATACTCTCAGTGCGGTATTTTTTTCTATAGGCCTTAATAGTCTGAGTGGTGTTAACTTCGGTCTCTATCTTCTTCAGGCGTCCTTTCTTGTGCTTGCTTTTTGTTTTACATTGCCATGAGCGCTAGTGTTTTTGAAACTGCATGGAAACCGTTGCCCACTGTACTTCTCGCGTGTCGTCTGCTCAACGCTCGCACGATCCCATTTGCGCGAGAGGTGTGCCCTGCCCCTAACTCTTTACTAATTAGGAATTTGATGTTAGGGTTTGACGGCCCTTGTAGATTCATGAGAGGTTGTCCATTCGCTTTTGTTTTTGAATTTGAGCGTTAAAATTGTGATCGATTGATTTCGAACATTCAAACACCGTTATTCATCTTACTGTGAAACACTACAACGATTGAAAAATGTCACACGTGACTCACAAAAACGCACACTTTCACAACGAAGATAGCCCACTAACTGCAAATTTTCGACTACTAACTGTAGTCGTCAACAGGCACCTTAAAGGTAAGTTTGAACTTTGTTTACATTTCGTTTTTCAGTCCAATACACTGTTCGAATTCGAAACTGCTGCTGTCTGCTATATTCAGTCGATTGGTTCACCCTTGCCCACTGTATCACTCGGGCCGTTCTTTACACGCAATCTTCCATTCAACTTCGAGCTTCCCTCGCAAGTCTTTCCCAATCAGGTGTGTTAACATTTGAAAACGAAGGGCCTTGCACGTTCATAAGCGGGATCTGCCCGTTTTCGTGCATCTTAATCGCAATGGATTCAAGGCATCTTAAATGGTTGTCCCATTTCGAGTTAGATTTAATCAGTGTCACCGATTTACCCCACTCAACATCATGCTGCCTTTCCGTGCAATGGACTGCAATGCCGTTATCGACAGCTTTATTTCTAACATTCCCCATATGTTGGCTGAGCCTCGTTCGTATTCCTTTTCTAGTCTCGCCAATGTACACGGCATTGCAGTCCTTGCACGGTACTCTATATACTCCTTCTCTGGTGTTTTGTAGTCTTAGCGTGAGAATTTGGAAGAGATTCGTGAACGACACCTATGCTGTGCTGAAGAAGAATAAGCTTAATGAGGTACTAACGAAGGTTAACAACTGGAGGCCGGGGATTGAAGTCACCATGGAGGAAGAAAAGGATGGCGCCTTGCCTTTTCTTGATGTCAAGGTGTGCAGACTGGAGGGAGGCCGAGTGTCGTATGAACCATTCAAGAAACCAATGGCTACCATGAGAGGCATCCCCTACCGTTAGGGCCACCCAAAAGTACAACTGAAGGCCATTGCCCCCAATGAGTTTGTTCGGCTGGCCACAAACTCGAGCTGTGAGCATCTTGCCAACCCACATCTTGAGGAGGCCATAAGGTAAATTCTTGAGCTTAGGGTACCCGGGTGGAATGATTAATGGACTTATGAAGAAAGCGAAAGCTGTAGCAAAAGCAGGGAAGAGCGAGAGAAGTAAAAGTGTAACCACAAGCGATCCAACTTTGCATATAAAACCAAGAGTGACACTCACCTACCTTGAGGGAGTTAGTTGCCCAATTCAGGAAGAACTTAGAAAGAATGGCTTCAGAGCATTTATTAAGAACGAAGGAGGACTGGGCAAGAAGATACAAAGGAAGGGCCAACACCATGAGAATGAAAAAATGTTGCGACCGAAGGTGACCCAAAAAGCCAGGGATGAACAAGAACTAGCACGAGTACAAAACACCAGAGAAGGAGTGTATAGAGTACCGTGCAAGGACTGCAATGCCGTGCACATTGGCGAGACTAGAAAAGGAATACGAACGAGGCTCAGCCAACATATGGGGAATGTTAGAAATAAAGCTGTCGATAACGGCATTGCAGTCCATTGCACGGAAAGGCAGCATGATGTTGAGTGGGGTAAATCGGTGACACTGATTAAATCTAACTCGAAATGGGACAACCATTTAAGATGCCTTGAATCCATTGCAATTAAGATGCACGAAAACAGGCAGATCCCGCTTATGAATGCGCAAGGCCCTTCGTTTTCAAATGTTACACACTTGATCGGGAAAGACTTGCGAGGGAAGCTCGAAGTTGAATGGAAGATTGCGTGTAAAGAACAGCCCGAGTGATACAGTGGGCAAAGGTGAACCAATCGACTGAATATAGCAGACAGCGGCAGTTTGGAATTCGAACAGTGTATTGGACTGAAAAACGAAATGTAAACAAAGTTCAAACTTACCTTTAAGGTGCCTGATGACGACTACAGTTAGTAGTTGAAAATTTGCAGTTAGTGGGCTATCTTCGTTGTGAAAGTGTGCGTTTTTGTGAGTCACGTGTGACATTTTTCAATCGAACATTCAAAGTAGAAGATGGTTCATTTTTTCAATGATGGAATTGACTAATGACTTTCTGAAAATGCGAACTTCGTCGCTTTTTTTTTTAATTAGGCCCACGGGTTTTGAGGGTCAAACTATGCCTTTGCCCCGAAACATGTACGGGAAAAAATTGTTTAGTGGATCAATTGAGAAACTTCTAGCACAACAAGAAAAGATTGGCGAAAAGTCTGTTTGTTTCTCCAAGTGACAACATTTGTGTTGATTATAGACTTAAAACATACCCCCTACCGGATAAAATAAACATACCGCACATATATCCATAATATATCTAGGTTGTGACCCCCTTATGTGCCTACAACCAACCATCCCATTGTTTATTATTTCCCGCAAAACGACAATGAAAATTGCCGCTCAGTTTCACAACAAAGACCCGCACACAGGCTAATAAATGTTCACCAACTAGCTGCTGTTGGCTTCATCTGGCTTTAGTAAAAATCATGGACTGCTATATCACAACACGCGTAAACACACTGGCGCTTTTGAATTTGGCTCGCACTACAGCCTTTGGTTTTTACGTGACATATTTTACAGTATGGAATATAACGATGTTCAATACTTGAAAGCTAGGATGTAGGATGAAGATTACAGGGTTCGTACCATTTTGGCTGAATGGATTTCAAGGACTTCTAAAGACTTTTTTTCAAGGAATTGTATGGACTTTTAAGTACCAAATGTCACGCACAACGGACACCGGTGTGCAATTAGTAAAGGACACCATTATATGTCTCCAATTTCAAGTTTTATCCCAGATA
The DNA here is from genome assembly GCA_023313725.1 of Lithobius niger. NCBI lineage: Eukaryota > Metazoa > Arthropoda > Chilopoda > Lithobiomorpha > Lithobiidae > Lithobius > Lithobius niger. The sequence continues at coordinate 233,890 of JAHWFP010264161.1, read as the reverse complement.
ACGAAACAAAAGCCCCGAAACAGTTACCACACAAGTTTGCTCTGTTAGCTCTGTTCCCAGTCTCTCTCTCAGAACAAGAACATTTCAAGCAATACTAAACAATAAGCGGTAAAAAAAAAGAGGGTGTGTTGACCCAGACTGCGGCAAGCTTGCCCATCTAAATATGCTTTCTAGTAAACTAAATACAGTACATACGTAATACGCACTTTATACTCTGCCATGCCAAACACAGGCAATCGTGACCGGACAAAACGTACTTACAGTTACACGAAATTCAGGTCTCGTGCCACTGCCATGAAAAACTGGGCAAGCTAACCTGAACAAAACTTCTTATTAAAAGGATTACAACGAGAGCTTCTTAGGTACTGTTATGTAATATTAGTTTTTCACACTGCCATGTAACGGTTTCCAAGATTTCTGAATGAAACTGCCAACCACTTTATGAATGAAGCTGTGAAGAAGTTAGGAATTCAGCATTCAACTGATTTTAAGAAAATAAATTTGAAATGATATATAAACAAAAACTGCTAGCAGAGGCTTATTCAATTGGTATGGAAATTAAAAGATGGACTTGTAAGGATTAAGTATTGCATTTTCAATTTTTCAAGGACTTGTAAGGCCTTACAAATGGTAAAATTAAAAATAAGGACTTATAAGGTTTGTAAGCACTGGTACGAACCCTGAGATTAATGCCGGCCCCCAAAAGCTGAAAAAATATCCTACTAGCAACACCACTCCTTTAAAACTTGAAACAGACTCATTGGATGACCCTAATGCCTTCCTTGGTGCTATTGCACTATGAAACTTAGGTTAGATCGTTTTCTTTGTGTCATTTTGTGTTTGAAAGATGTTGGTGTATTATAGATTAGATGTGGGTTAACGTTCAAGACGTAGGGAGCAATCGCTTTTACATCGTCCTTCCAAACTCTTTATTCATGCCACATCCCCGATAAACGCAACATTTACTGGTTTGACTGAATGTAACAGAAACTAACTGCATCAAACAACAAAGCCAACGTTAAGTCCAGTATGCCTATAATGGAACCAAGTCCCTTTAAGCAGTTTCTGAAATAAGAACTCCACATTGCTCATTTCAATTCAAAGCATAGGCCTAAAGTCTTAAAAAGTTAAAGTGTAGGCCTACTTCAAGTACCGAATTACACAATGTTCCCTCAAAATTACACCTTTTTTGTTTTTTTCGCTGAGAGAGCCCATAAGGAAGTTCACTCACGAAGGCAAAAACACGGGAGTAGGCCAAACTGCATGTGGGTCTATAAATACGACATGCCCAATCCTGTTTGAGCATTCGTATTAAAAAATAATGCAACATGGTCACACCCATTCCGAAGTGATGCAAGTCGACAAAACAAAAACAAATGCGTCTTAAAGAGAGCTTAAACGTAAACAACCAAATTAATAATTACACCTTCAACGCATTTCGCAAACAATTAGCCTACAAAACTTTATACACAACAACTGCTGACCGTAACAGAAGCGTTAACCCTATCAACACCAAAATATATATAGGCCTACACCAATAACCGACTCTCTCTCACCTTTATACATACTCGTCACCGAACCGGCAGCCATCTGGAAAGGTACCCACAATGATACGCCCTGAGAACGATCTGAAACCGAGCCAAAACGTTGAAAAGAAAGTGTTTATTATGGACAGGTCTAAGCCTAACTGTCTTCCCTCTTCACACCATTTCACTTCAACAATCCAAGGTCCTCTCCACTCGCCATGCAAGAAAACCCATTAAAAATCGGAAAAAAATCCCAAAATTTGGTCTCTACCTTTATACATTTGCGCTATAGCCGTCGCCGTATTCTGAAAAAGGAGCCACAATTTTTGTGTAGCCAAGTCCTTTTCGCTTTGAATTTGCTCTTCAAGATCAGGCTCATTTTCCAGTTCCTGAATGCACTGTTGCTCCCAGTTCGTCACCCAATGATCGACGAATGGGTCGTCTTCCCGATCCTGTTCTTCGCTCATTTTAATGAGTATTGGTTAATCGGAAACTTTACAAGTTCAATTACTAACTTATTCAGTAAGTTGCCTCAAAATAAAGACCAAAATTTCACACGAATCTTTCCTCCTGCTAGAACCGAGTCACGGACGCCATTTTACGAGCTGCGTTCGTCTTCAACTGACGACGGAATTGTGGGAGCGGAAGTTGCCTTGCGCATGCGTAGGACGATAATTCAAGGATTCAAGCATTGTTCGGTCTTGATGTATTATCTCTGGAAAACAAGTTTGTGCGTGTCGCCTATGCTGTCTTTTGTCGTGTTTTGCGAAGCCAGTTTTGCTGTAGATGGAACCAAAAATGCAAGTGCTCGTGCCTCTTCCCTTATTCTTGGCTCATGGACTTACGATAAAGGACTATGATTATGAGGCAAAAGTAATGAATTAACTGACGAAGCCGGTTAGAAAAAAATCATTCGAGTTCGTACCCCCATGGAATAGTTCAATGGTTATGTGTTCATTTTTAACTTTTTTTTTAATCAGTGGCTCCTTCCACGTCCACCGTGGCTCTTTTCCTTTCACGTCTCGCGGCTGATTGGTCGCAAGCTTTTGGGGCCGGAGCTTAACGTGCGACCTGACTACACACTTTTCCCGTTCAAACAACAAACTTACCAGCTTATAAAATTGAACAAAAACTGGGCGTTAATTGTCTATTTTCCTGTTCAAACGAATTATTAAGACTAAAAAACATGGACGTGTCTGTAGTATTTTCACGTCTAAATTGTAAAATGAGTTTCTGTGAGTAGATCGATGAATTTTTTGACCGCCAAAATTCCCCCCCCCCCCCAACACATTTACAAGATCCAGGAAAGAAATCTAAACTCCCCCATCAATATCCAAAAATAATCTACCCCCCCCCCCCCCTCGAAATGCACAGATAATAAGAATTAGTGTGATAATGTTTGTACAGGAATGCAGACCATCACTTCCAGACTCGTTCTCATTCAATCAAGAATTCTTGATTCTTGATTCAATTAACACATGAAAATACTATAGTCATGTCTGTTTATAGTTGTTTTGGACAGGAATACAGACCATTCACGTCTAGTTTCTTGCTCAGTTTTATAAGCTGGAACGAGAACGTTGTTTGGACGGGAAAAGATTATAGACAGGTCGCGTGTTTAAGCTCCGCCCACAAAGCTCGCGACCAATCAGCCGCGAGACGTGAAAGGAAGAGAGCCACGGTGGACGTGGAAGGAGCCACTGCATTTTTTTTATTCTGTAGGCATTTTGTTGTTTACAGCGTTTGTTTTGTAAATGTTTGTGAACTTTATGTGTGTATTTAATGTGCAAAATATCCAACCGTTTTGTTTGTTTGATTTTATGACGTAGTACATGTATGCGTGCACAGGGGCTCGTCACAAAAACCGTGTAGCGCGAGCGCGGTTTTTGTGATGAGCCCCTGTGTATGCGTGTGCATGGATGATGGTAAATAACAATCCTTGTTCCCTGGAATTGGAATTCAAATTATGGTCCGTTTCGTTAGAGTGAACTAATCCGTTTTTTTTTATTTGTGTACCTACATAGCTAAGAGTTCCATGGCGATATGAGGTCTAATGCTTTTTTATTTATTTATTTCATAATAATTGCAACGCCCAATAGGGCAAAAAGCAGTCAAAATACAAAAATATAAAAACACAACAACCAAAACACAGAAAGAACACAAGGCATAGTAGATTTAAATAGTATAGCTACATTCTAAGATTCTTTGGTTGAGAAAGATTTTTATTTCTGCAGATGACAAGCTCATTTGGTAGTCTATTCCAATCACCCGGCAAACACATTTTTCCGACACTGATATCTCTTTACCTACTTTGAATGGTTTATCCTACCAAGAAAATCAGGTGATTTGAAATATTTATCAAGATCACGATTCAAAGATGGTTCGTCCATGTACGATGCAATAAAACAGCATAAGGGTGGGTTTACGCAACGACTCGTCTTCGCATTCTCGCAGCTAGAAGCTAGAAATCATCTGATATTCCAACATGGCGTTGGTTTTTGCTATATCAACTCGCAATGAAAACACTGAATAATGCGAGTCCAGCAGCGACTGTGAACATTTCGTCAGGAGGAATTCTTTATATTATTGTCATTGATTTTAAGCATTTACTCATACGGCGTCGGAATTCCGACGGCATCGTTACCATGGCAACGACAACTTTGCCATTGCGATTAAATTCTAGCTGTGACAATTCAAAGGCGAGTCGTTGCATAAACCCACCCTTAGCCTACGGTCTTTTTGCCGGTTAGCTAATGATTTCCATTTCATGCTATGCCACAAGCTTCTCTGCTATAATTCCCACTGCTTATCCTAGCCGCCCTCCGCAATACTCTTTCCAGGTAATCTGACAGATTTTTGTTTTTTGTACCAAACAGCAACACATTAATCTATCTTGGCCCTAGTTACAGCATTGAAAACAATTTCACGGACCCTTGGACAAGCATCATTTAGAATGCTACGAAAAAATTTGCTTTCTCTTCGTCGTGAGGCAGATAACCCAGTTTGGGTTCGTGTTCCCTAAAAAACCAGAGCAACAACAACATAGAACAAGAATGAAGTTTTAGGATGAGAGTTGAGTCGTATTAAGGGGTGTCATTGCTACGTGATTGACCTGTGTGATAAAACCATTTCGTGTTGCTTGTTTTGGCTTCCGCACTTTGTGGCCAGTGAAGCAATTGTGCAGGCTTTCAGTCATTTAGTGAAAGTGGAGGAAGTGTACCATGAGAAGTCAAGCACAACTGCACTAATGTGAGGAAGGTTAAACTATGACTCGAGTGTATTATCACTTGATGATGTTCCGGACATTTTTTTGGTGGATGGTCTAGAGACGCTAATCTTAGTACCGAACAGGCCTTCTAAGCGCATGAGATGCAATTTGATTGAGCGTATATGTAGCCAGTGTGTCATTCAACACTGCTTGCTCGATTGTGGCGGCTTTCACTATCATCAGTGTATGCAGTATTCTTTTGCAACAGTGATTAAGGGAATGGGCGAGATCACTAACGTTCAGCTGGTGTAAGGTGATCAAGAGGCTCAACGGAAATGGACACAGTTGACGACACCTCTTCGAGAGTGAGGCTGTAGGAAATAATTTGGCCGAAGTGGTTCCGAATGCTGTGACCCAGCAGGTACTTGAAAACAGTAAAAAGAAGTTTAATGTGGCCAAAGAGGTAGTGATTGAGTCTTTGACGTATGATTATGGTAATTCAAAGTGTTTGTGCGAACATGGAAGCCAGAAGGGAGCTAGACAATTTTGCCGTGTGAGGCAGAAGAGTAAGAGTCGCTGCCCGCCTTTGCCGATGAAATCCAAACTTTTATTAACAAAAACTGCAATCAATTTCAGTTGTTGGCTTCAGACATTGCTTATGTTTCTGGCCCAAGTGAGCTTAGAAGTGTTTCTGCGGAGGGTTAGTCGTGATTGAGTCAGCCGCAAGTTGTGTAAGTTCAGGTTAAGTTAGTGGCTGAGTGGTCGGGTGGAAGTAATGTAATACAGTGAGTTGGCATCTTTTGCCTTTTGCTTACGCTTTTGTTTTTTGGAATGCATGTGGAATAGAGATAAACTGATGGATCTAGCAGTCTTTTGTGGAAAGGTGAGCATAGTTGGCATCGCGGAATCGAACGTTTGAACCAATGGGAGTGGGAGGACTGGTCTACGTTTTGCTGTAGCGACCAAGGTGGCAAAGGAGACTTGTTGATTATGGCTGAACCAGGGAAGATGTTTCGTCCTTGTACTATACCATCCATTTCAGTTTTATGGTGCATCTGCACAGGTTTGGAAAAGTGTGAACTCGGTAATAATTGTTTGTGCCAGAGAACTTCGAGTCCAAAGATTGAAGTCAGTGACTGTCTGGTATTTCGAAGCTGTGTGTCTTATCTGGTGATTTTAATGCTCATCACCCTTTGCAGAGCCTGAATTCGGTACAGAACAAAAAAGCAAAATTATAACTAATTCCTTGGGTGGCATGGACATTATGAGGCTTAATGATGATATACCTATGTTTTTAGTCATTGGTATGATGGTCAATCCATATTACCCTTGCTATCAGGGATATGTTCTGGATTCTGTTTTTTTTTTTGCTCTCACTCATTGTATGGTTCGCTAAATGTTTCAGTGTCGGATGACTTGCATGATAGTGACGTCTTCCCGTTGTTAATCTCAATTGTGTTTTTTGCCTAACCTTTTATGCGTTCTGATGGGGTTCGTAGTGACAGCTCTCGGTTGTGTCAGCTACATAGTATATTAGAGGGCCAGAATAAGTCTGGAATCATAGCTTCCTCCTATAATGCTTTGCTGTCAAGTTTTCATAGATCTAAACAATAGCAGCACAGTCAGTCATCTGCCATGAAGCCTGCGTGGTGGACGGATGAGTGTAGGATGGTGGTTTGGGAACGGCTGAAGGAAGACAAGAGCTTCAAGTGAAGACCGACTTCTGACCGCTCGTGCTACTACCAGCGGGCTTCAACGCATGCAAGGTGTACCTTACTCCAACCAAGACGACTGACTGGAAGCATCTTTGCTCTAATCTTTCTAGGTTTGTGACATTCTCTGAGGCCTGGAAAGTTATTTCTATAACACCTGTTTGGTTACGTAACTGTGTTGGGGGTGTTATTCTGTTGGGATTTATGGGGTCTGTGCTATACACTGCAATTTGAAAAGGTTTCTGTGGTTCCAACATGTGCCCCACCACCACCGTTTATAATTCAAGAAAAATGTGCTATTGACCTTTATTTTGTATGGCAGAGTTGGCGATAGTTTTGAGATCATGTGTGAATGGTGCTCCGGGTTTAAACATGTAACTTATGGCTCTATTAAAGGAGTTTTTTAAGGAAGTGCTTACAAGTTTCACCTTGGTGTGGTTTCATTGTGAGGTATCTAAGAGCAGGAATGTGACCATTATTTCTCCAGTTCCAAAGCTATGTACAGATATGTCTCTACTGTTGAGTTATAGGCCTATTGCTCTTCTATCGTATGTCTGTAAGGTGTTTGAGCAGGTCCTTGGGAACAGGTTATCCTGGTTTCTAGATACTAAGGGCCTTCTGCATGCTGCTCAGTTCGGCTTTAGAAAAATGGAGGCGCCCAGGATGCGGTTGCACTTTTGTAGTGTGAAATAAGGGAGGCATGGTTGGTGGACTTAGTTGTTTTAGTGGTCTTCCTAGATATCAGTGTAGCATATGGCAGTGTCGATTTGCGGTTTTTATGGTCTTCTTTAGAAAGTATGTGACATGGGTACTAGCAAGAAAGTGATTCAAATGCTGCTGTCTCTGCTTCTGAACCAGAAATTTGTCACGAGGATGGGATGCCTTTTCTCTGCACCAACAACCACTAGAAGTCTTCCGCAGGGCAGCTGCTAATTCCATTGTTATCCGCTGTATTTTTGAATAACCTTATCAACCTGGTTGCTCCGAATTGTAGCATTGCTGTTTTTGCGGATGATGTGGCTATCTGGCTAGTGGGCAGAAATGCTGCTTTGTTAGTAGAAGTTATGCAGGCAGTCATTGGTTTGATTGATGGCTGGCTGCATGACAGGGGTATGGCTCTCTCTGCAGACAAATCAAGTGCAGTTCACTTCAGCAGGTATGCTTTTCCTTATTTTGCTCTTTGCATTGGTGATACCCAAGTGAAGAATGGCAAGTACCTGGGGATGTAGCTCGATGATCGTCTTAGATGGGCGACTGATAAGCGAGAATTGTATGTCCGTCTCAATAGATCGTCTAGGATTTTGCAGCACCTTACTGAAGCGGACTGGAGTGTAAATTAGGCCTTATTGCGAGGAATCTGCAGGTCTTCTATTTTCCCTTGTATTGACTATCACCTGCCTTCCCTGGCTTATGCTGACTGTCTCATTAAGGAGAAGGGGATTTTGAACTCGTATTTAAGTATAGCCATTGGTTGTTGTCGTTTAACTCTGATCATCGCTCTTCACGTGGAAGCTGGTGTGATGCCAATCTGTGATGCCTCTCATAGGATTCGACAGTCTCAGTCTATCAGTTCTTAAATTAGCAACGAGGACGACAAAAGCGGAAACTACAAACCACCTTGTGAGGGTACTGAGCCCACCAGCTCCAAGCCACCTCACACAGTTGGCCTTTTCTCACACTCACTCGTGCCTGCATGCCAGTATGCCTGAAGAACTCTCAGTCCCCTACTAAAACATAACTGCCTGTGAATAGCATTGCAATATCAAGTCTTGAAATAAACTAAACTTCAGAACTATCAATTCGTCTCAGCGAACCTTGGACTTGCTGAGGGGGGCTATCCGAGACAATGGGTTTTCCCCAGCAAGAGTTGGCACCAGATCTCTGTTTCTTCACCAAGAAAGTGAAAGGAAAATTCAAACTGTAAGTGTCGGTAGCAGCCAACCGTTGCAATTGCCTTAAATATCGATATCCCATCGTGCAATCGACCACTACGCAACATCAAGGTAAGATATCCTCATTTTACATTTTGGAGGGTGCCCGAGAGATTCCAGGAGTGTTTTGAATTCGTTTTATGCAATAACAAGAACTTTTAAAAAATCATGTTTGAGTAATCTTCAATGTATTGTGCGATCGCCGATCACAGAAACGCATATTATTTTTTAACAGCAAGTAGTGCCAGGGACCACCCCCCCCCCCCCCCAATCAATTTCATGGAAGCAAATTTAAAACGAAATTGCGTTGGTTAATGTGTTGCATACAAGTGCAAAATTTGTTAGTCATTGTCAAGGGACTACTTTGAACCAAACGATCACTCTGTTTCCATCTAGAATACAAAAGAAAGCGAACCGCTTCACACCCCTGCGCTAACAAGTACATGAATATAATCAGTAGAACTAGACACTCGGTACATTCCTATTGCACAAGCTTACACACTACATCATCCTTGGTTGAGTGTCATATTTTAAGAACTGACACGCATGTAGATCTGGCTGTTATCGATAAAAAGCGTCAAAATGCCGCCAGTTGAATTTTGAGAATTCCCAAACGAATTTTGATAAATGAACATCATGCATTTTTCGTCCCCCAAAACGACACAATACATTGCCTATGATGTCAGCATTGATGGTGAACATCCATCCTATCTCTGGTCCACTGGTGGAGGGTTCGGCCTTTGTGCAAGTCTGAGTTGCGGAAGTGTTGGACAAGCAGGGTCCGACTTGCTTTCAATTTTAGTACCGTAACCTTCCACGTCATTCACAGTCAATCGAGAGGTCCTCAAATAAGAATGTCTTGCATAACGTAATTGTGCTCTCCAACCCTTGATTACTCCAATTCTTTCCTGTGGCATTCTTTGGCTATGAAACCATTCCGATCCGTGCTCCCACTGCTAGCTACCGTCCTGTTCCCTCCTTGAGGTCCACTTGTCGCAGTCCTCGTCTTCTAGGGTATAGAAAGGTGCTATTGACAAGAAGAAGACATAATCGTTGAGGTGTGCTGTAGCCCACTACAAGGAAGAAGCTGGAAGCCTGCTTGGGTTTCTGTAGATACTTTTATAAGTTCATCGGTCATTTATCATCCATCGCTGCTCCATTACATCGTTTGACAGGAAGGACTAAGACTTTCGCTAGACACCTTAACACCACGAATCTTTCCAGGCATTGAAAACAACTCCTTGAAGCAGGAATCCTTTCTCTGCCAGACTGCAGTCAACTCTTCGCCATCGAGTCAGATGCATCCACCGAAGGCATGGACTGAGAACCATGCTGACCAAGAACATCAATGGGGTGGTCAAAATAATTGAGTTTTTAGCAGCATGTTAAAAGACTGGAAACACTAGCTGCAGTAGAGGCAGTTGAACACGGGGAAACCTACGTCGCCGGTGCCAAGTAACTTACTGATAACTCAGCACTGAAGTGAATCATGTTGACGAAGAAATCATCCGCTCGTACAGCTTGATGGACCATTAGGCTACAAACTTACTATTTCGATGTCATTCATAGACCAGGCAAGGATAACATCATCACGGATACTTTGTCACGCAACCCTCACCTGAAGAAACCAAAGGCGACACCCCGAGCAACTTCACAAGTCAAAGGGCGGAGCAGAAGAAGCAGACCAACAGCATTTAGGAACAAGTCCTCATACACCTAAACTCTTCACCCTGTCCTGTACTCTACATCTGGAATCAGCTAGTTGTGGACATTCACAACAAACATCAACTCCTACAGGCACAAGAGCAAATCGAGAACATCAGTAGCATCTGCAAAGCACTCACCAGAACAGAACTGGCAGGCAAGACGGAAATCTACAACTACATTTTGAAGGTGAGAAAATCCTATGCTCTGAATACAGCCGGTCTAGTGTACTATATTGTCCCGTTGGCACCACAGAGGAGAGAACCAGAGAGCCCTTGGCGACTCTACATCCCGATAGGTCCCAGATATACATACCTTTGTGACTGGCACGGCAACAAATTCCCAGGACATCTTGGCATCACCAAGACAATGCAATGACTCCGTGCCGTAGCACATTTAGCTTGGATGTCCTCCAACTGCAAGGATTATGTGCGCTCTTGTCATGTTTGCCAGACTGTGACGAACTCGCAGCAAAAGAACGGTGCCAACATGCAGCCAGTGATTCTATCCTAGAAGTTCCACATGCTTGGAATCAACTTTGTCAGGCCTCTCCCAGAGGCCATGCACGGGGCATTGCTTCATCATGACAATGGTGGATTACTACACTAAGTACGTTTGGCTTATTCCCATCAGGAATGCGACAGCAAAGAACCTCCTCAAAGATTTCATGTGCACGTACGAATCTCATGAGATAATCATGTCAGACAACAGTGCCGCGTTTACCTCAAAAGTATTCACCAACCTGCTTGTTCTAACTGGCGTCAAACACCACTGTCTACCTCCTCAATCCAACATTACCGAGAGAGCGCATAGAACAATAAAAGGCTGCATAAAAGCATTCTTACAAGACTACGAAACCACATGGGCTGCTCTTTTACCAATGCTAGCATATGCCATGAACACCTCACTTCACATCAGCCCTTGTGAAAACTTCTTACTACTTGATGAACCTGGTAGACCATAAGTGTAAAAAGTCTTGACAGCGTGCGTCCCTTCCTCAAGTGCATTTGCTGTTTGTACGGTTTAATTTGCTATTGACGGCGCACTCAACCTTCGGTTTCGGGTCATGCATTTTCTACCTCAATCGGCCTTGCCTTCACCTAGTGGTGAAAGGAATCAAATTCAAATTCAAATTCTATATTCGAGATCCGTGACCTACAGTCGTACGCTCTGTACATCACTAAGTAAAACCAAGAACCTCCCAAACCCTATAAATTCTTGGTAAAACAGAACAACAAAAACAATTAAACAAAACCATATCACACCAACTCGCCAAACAGCCACTCAAACCACTTGTACGAATTACAGTCTGACACGGGCACAATATTCCACCACTGCTAATAACCTGGGAATGGCAGTATTACCAGACGCACACTCGAGGAGCAACTGGAGAGTCGGATGCGTGACCAACCACTTCGACAACACTCGTCTTTCTTCAGCATAGCGCCTGCAGACAAGAAGAAAGTGCTGCACAAGGGGGGAAAAGCAATAATATAGCCACGATTGTTTCGCATTTTTTTGTGACACGCGGTTATTTATTTTAGCTGCGGTTCACCCGCAGTTTACCCGAAACCGCACATAATTTTATTATTTAGACCCGCAGCCGCCCGCAAACCGCAGTCATTATTTTTTTGGAACCAACCCGACCGGGAGCCGGCCCGAACCGCATCGAACCGCGGTTTACCCGACCCGCACCCACCTCTAGAGCTCGGGATGAGCTGAAACCACTGACTGCTCTGATAGTCTGATTATATCGTAGCTTATTATATAATCGTAAAATAAGCTGCAATTTATTTAGACCACCAGTCAATGGTTTTTAAAATTAGTTTCAAAATAATTTCAATTACTGAAATTAAGTTTGAGCTCGATTTTGAAAGTAATACAATCATGATCTGTTGAAAATTTGCAAGACTGTGTAATATCGTGGTCTTTGTTGTGAAAGTGAGCGAACTTTGTTGGAGTTTTGGATTTGTTTTGGTTTCACAGTATGAGCGGTAACGATCTTTTTCGAATGATCTGTTGAAATTTGAATAATTATTTCTTTTTATTAAAGATTAGGTAAACGATTTTGCTGCCCCATCTGCTGCTGACTGGGGGGGGGGG
>JAHWFP010264161.1:192417-208145 GCA_023313725.1 Lithobius niger | reverse complement strand
TGTAATTTATAAGTTTGCCGGGATGTAGCCCCCTCCCCGGAAAAAAAGGAACCATCACGGTAATAGACTTAAACAAGCAAAAGAATAGGCCAAGATTTATTTTTACGACCATGCAAGCGGCTTTTATTTTTTATCAAAGTTTTACTAACTCTTATTAAACAAAACTTTGCTGTCAAAATACTAACCTTTTTAATATTCTAAAGTTTAGTTTATATAATTTTATGCTGAATTAAACGAACAGGTGTCTCTTACATATTTCGTTAAAAAAGTTATTTACTAGTCGTGTCTGGTTTTTTAATTGGCTAGGTCTTTCTGTTAGTTATGTCCGAATTTAAATTTCATTTAATGCTTAAATACAGCCCAGTCAAACTATTAATTAAATCGAAATTGCAAAAAGTAAATTTAAAAAAAGATATTTACATTTTTAAGCTTGGTTATCTGTTAGTCATGTCTGGTTTTTCAGTTGGTTAGCTATTTCTAGAAGTTATGTCTGTCTGTATTTAAATTGTATTTATTATTTTAATAATACCAAAAACAAAATATTTAATTAAATCTCAAATGTAAAAAAAAATAATCTACTTTTTTGTTGTTGATTAGTTATTCCTACTTCCGGTAGGCTCGGACTGAGGATCTAAGCTCTGTTTACATCGTGAGACAGTGGCTTTATCTGAAAACGAAATTAAAGCAACATATTTTAGTAGTTTCTCTAAAGAAATGAATCTTGGGTACTTTAATCTTAACACCTACCAAACGAAGTGAATGTTTAAATCTTTTAGAAATAAAAATTCAAAGGTGAAATTGTTTGTCCGTGCATTAAGCCTAACTGACAATGGTGTTCCCGGAAAATGTGCCTAATCGGCGCGGTTAGCATTTTTTGGGGGGGGGGGGGGGGGATAGCCTGGGGGAAGGTAGGGTACACCGGATTAATGCTTTTTGTTTCTTATGCCAGGAATAATAACTTTGCCAGTCGTTTCTGCATTCATGTTGTGATCAAGGCTCAGATCAGCAATATCAGTTCGGTACACCTTATTTTCAATTAATAAAAAGTGACGGTAGTCGTCAACTTTGTGGAGTGCAATGGTGTCTTATTGTCGCCAGCTATGACGATTTACTGGCCAACTGGCTTGTGGCGACCGTTAGTCTGAAGCTTTATTGCTAGGGTACGCTTTCTACCTGGAAAACCGTAAACGGAAAATTCTGGAATTTGTTTGAACGTATACACTTCTGAAAATCGGGGAGTTTTAACATTTTCCGGAAAGTCTTTTTCCCTCTTAAAATATAACAAGGGGACCTACTTTGTATTTTATTTATTTATAAAATAGCTTCAACTTATTTATGTTTAAAACTGTCTGTTCTCTTTGTCGGATTTCTGATAAAAGCGATAACGATACATGTTAAGTGCGTTTCTTGTTTAGTTCCAATTATGGCCTTGGAGTGCAACTTTGATTTAGCAAAACAATGCGATGTTGCCTAGGTAGGCAATTGCAATTTAAGTAAAACATAAAATTTTGTAAGCTTTATAGGCTACTGCACCTTCGTTCTGCCGTAAAAAAAAGCAGAGGAAAAATACCAGTATTGATTTGGAAAATCTGGGAATTTCATCATTGAGCTTTTGAACGTCATCAGGCAAACTTGTTCACCAATTTGCACGTTTGTAGCTTAGCCTAGGCCTACTAGTATATATTTTACTCACTGGGCTAACAAAAATAATTGGGCTGGTAAAGTTTAATTTTTGCCCAGTGGGATAAAACTAAAGTAAACATCAGGGATGAGGGAGTTTTGTGTATGTAATGATGAGAAGGAGAAAATTCACCTTGATTCTTCGTTTTTAATCATTGTTAGGGATGGCACGATACAAACATTTTTTATCCAGATTATTTTTCTTTTAATCGTCGCGATAATCGATAATAGCTCGATAAAAACAAATTCTGAGGCTGGAATAACCATTTTAATTTTGTTAATTAAAAAAACTTTAGTTACTCTCCAATCATCTAATGTGGCTAACAACAGTATTGCACACTTGGTTGGAGAGCCCTTGTAAGTCCACGCGCAATGTTGCAAACCGCTTGTTTCTAGCTATTACTGGTGCGGAGATACGAAAATTTAAGCATCGGGGTTTGCACGATGACTCGATAAATGGGAAAAAGTGCGATACGATAATCGGCAAAGTTTTTATCGCAATATTATCGATTATTGTGCCACCCCTAATCATTGTAATGCATGTTTTGCTGTGGATTGCAATTGTAGTTAAAAATGTCATGTCGCTTAGTTAGAAAATTTGAGTCTATCTTTGTTTTGTACGCTTAGATTTCAAAGGAAAAAATATTATTCGTGCCAATAGCCTTGTAAATTTTTGACAGTCTGGTTTTCTGGATTTGGAGAGGCTCAGTAGCCTACGACTGTCTTCGTAAAGCTACCACATCACCGCTCACTTTGTCGTGTTCGGTCATCTGCTATTTGAATGCTACGCGGGACCATAGCCTCCAAAACTTGCTGGCTGGTACACCATTTCTCCCTCAGCAACTTATTAAACTCGCTTCTCAGCAGAAACTGGATACTTGGATTTGAAGGTTCCTCGATATTCATCAACACAGCCCTCTCTCGCCAGTGGTGTTGAATAACCAGGAATTCTAGGCTTCTCAGATGCACATCATTGTTATAGTTGGACTTGAGAAGTGATACAGTGCCTCCCCAGTTTACTCGGTGTAGTTTTCCTTGTGGTGAATGCATTGCTGTTCGTTTCAGCTTCATTCCAGGAGAGATTGGCATTGCAGGCGTCGGTCCCTGAAGGAGGCACTCTCAAGCACACTAGACATGTGCACCGCTGATTTTTATCCCGCGATCGTTAAAACTGGATGGCCCACTGTTCTTCAATGATGGAAGCCAGCTTAGGTCTTAAGCTGTTTGATGTCATTGTAGGCACCACCTGTAATGTTCATGAGGGGCACTGCATTGTGTTTATAGCCAATGACTGAAGAGCACATAGACGACCATCGTGCGTGACATTGGCACGGATCTATTTTCTCAGATATCATGTTGTTTGCACTTGCGGTGCATGGCTATTCCATTTAGTTCACCGTTGCGTACATCGTCCACATCCTCTTTGAGCCTATCCAAAATACGCCGGTGTGTTTCCACCACGTAGACTGCTTTCCTCTGCCTGCAGGGCACACAGTAAACAACGCCTTTCTGCTTCAACAACAAACATTGGGGAATGGGGGGCAGAGAAAACTTGACGGAGAACAGGATGTGAGAGTTGGGGAGAGCCTTACGTGCGTGTCTACGGGTTTCGTACTCGTGTACAGGTTTAGAAGCACAGGGGAGGGGGGGACTACTGCATCAGTAACAGTCTTTGGCAGGAGAAGCTTCTTGATCTTGGGAGAATACCTCAGGAAACTACCTTAAGATGCTACTGCGGCCTAAGAAGACTGTTGGCTGATGCAGTACCTCCTGTCCCTCCCCCAAGTGCACCTAAACATGTAAACGAGTGCGAAACCCGCAGTAAGACACGTAAGGCTCCCCCTCTCCCCTGACCCCGCCTCCTTGTCTGCCTCCATCGAGAGGCACATCCCCGTTCCCTGACGCATCGTTGTTGAAGCAGAGAGGCATTGTTTACTGTGTGCTCTGCAGGCAGTGCAAAGCAATCTACATGGGAGAAAATGCTCCGGTTCTTTTTGGATAGCTTAAAGAGCATGTGGACGCTGTACGCAACGGTGAACGAAAAAATGGGATCGCCATGCACCAGAAGCCGAACAACATGACATCTGTTGGGAAAATACATCAGTGCTGTTGAGATCCAAAGTCCTACACGATGGTCATCTACGTGCTCTTTGAGTCGTAGGGTATTGACAGGTTTAAACACGCTGCAGTGGTCCTTATGAACATTACAGTTGGTGTACCCTCTCCCCCCCCTTCTCCCTTGTAGGAAGACATGCTTTTTGAATGGTTCTTAACTTTTAGGTTCCATTTTTTTTAAACAGTCAGTTGTTTTAAATACCTGTTAACGTCAAAGTACCAATAATAATCAACAGAGGATCAGTCATTCATAACAGCTAGGCCTAGTGTTGGCAAAGCAATCGCATGCTGCGCATGGTAAATGTCAATTCCAGTTGTGGGTTGTTTGTTCTACGCAGTATTTCTACGCTATCTGCTTCAGCACACTTTATTAAAATATGCACTCCTTACGGCGATTGGTCACCTGCCCTCTGTTCTCTTCTGTGGTATTGTTAAGGTGCGGTAGCTTATCTGTCTTATTTATTTTTTAATTTGAAAGCCCAGATCTGCAGTTTGTCATACATATTTGCACCACTTCGGTATTATCGTTTTTTTTTACTATTTGAGCAGTATGACAATCAATATCCATTTATTACGTTTAAACAGATTTTTGCTTAGATTTTAATTTGAAATTCTTGAGGCTAGCCTACTTCACATTCAGTGCAGTTACTATTGCTAGCCCTAATGGGAGCAATCACCTTTAATAAATTTAACCATTTCGCAATAGACTAACTTAAGTATGCTATTGGTAATCCAATTACAAGATTTGCAACTGACAAAAATTGTTCGCCCTTGCAAATCTTTTAATGAGTTTACCAATAGCTTACTTATGTTAGCCTATTGTGAAATGGTTAAATGGATTAAAGGTGCGTTCATTAGGGCTAACAATAGTAAAGTCTGCACTGAATATTTGGTTTCCTATTTATTTAATTATTTATTAACCCTTAATAAGTAAGTTCCATACATACGTATGTAGATTTGTCACGCTTTTCGCACCGTCGTTCTGTTGGTAAGGCAGTGAGGGCGCTAACCACTGGGTTTTTTTTTTGCCGCTTTACTGGTCTCCAGGCACCCTCTCACAAAACTCTTCACCGGTATACCGGTTCTTGTGTACCACCGCGGTACCAAAAATGCAACGGTACCTAATACCGTGCATTGTTAAAATAATACGGAAAAGCGCTAAAATTATGTTTATTTAGTCCTTATGTTGTTTAAGATCAACAATGATTAAATTGGAATTCAAAACAAAATACGAAGTAAAGCCAAATTTGCATAACTTCGGTGCTACAACTATAACCAGTGTTTCTTTATATTTGCATTTCAACTTGGATGGTGGGTTAACTACAAATCTTCGAGAAGTTGGGTTTTTAATTTTTTTTTTTATCAAATATGTCGTGTCGCGAAACATGCATTAAGCATGAATTAGAGGGGGGGGGGGAATCTATACATTTTTTCCATTAAAACTATATCAGCAAAACACATTTATTAGATTAAAGTTTAATAAATGTATTGATTACATTTAAATTCTGAACTAACTGGGCTTAATTTTCTTAATTCACGATTATCTGCTTAGAAGCTAAATTTGTTTTAGTTACCTCGCTGAAATTTCAACCATTTCGTAAATTTTCGACATTCCAGTTTACTATTAAATTGTTTCGACGAGTGCACCACTCAGTTATAGAAAGAAGATGAAAACGAGCCAAACTCCGAAAATCTTACAGTAGAAAAATTGGTAGTGGCATAAACCACCCTTATGCACTTAACATTTCACGAAGTGGCATTAGCTGGATTCGAACTGTCGACCCAATCCTTTCCCAGATATTTACGTAACGCCTTTACCGACATGCACACTCCTTCTCTGGTGAGGTATGCCATTGGAGGAGTGTGCACGTCAATAAAGGCATTAAGCTGGGGGAACAGACTGGGTTGCCAAGTCTAATCCTGGTCAAGCCACTCCAACAAAACGTATGTATGAAGGCTTACTGTAGTAAATTATGTTTAGTGTATGATTTTTTTCTTTTTGGTTTGTTTACTCTCTTTGGATTGTTTTATATTTGCTATTATTGACTTGCATTATTGAGATTCTGCCCTCTTATGGTGTAGATATCTTGTTAATCCATGCAATCAGTTAGTCAGGGAGGGCCTGAGGGTCATAGTGTGGGAAATGCAGTTTCACAGGGGCGGATCCTACTTGAGGCTGATGTGAGATTAGGACTCCACATGAGGCTGCCGAGACTCCAGGCCCACAAACGTATATGGGCATTGCTACCTTGCATCCCAGAAGCAGAACTTTCTGCCCCTGTCTGTGACATCAATTGTCGGAAAAAAATGATGTCAGCTTAATAGCTTAATCTGTTTGTACCATGTTTATTGGTTTTCATTGAATAACTCGTTAGTGCTTTACCCTATTTATCTGGCTATTCCACCAGTGGAAAGGTCTTGTCGATACGATTAAAATGGTGTATTGGAATGTCAAAATCGTTAAAAATTGACAAAACTGGTCGCGCAGATTCTGCTACGAGGACTTGCATCAACTTGAGAATTCTACTTCTCGGCATTAGGCTTCAGTACGTCTCGTCCTTAAGTGTTACAGTACATTGTATGGTCTCAGGAAATAAATAACAGAGCTAGCGGTAAAAATTGCTGCACACGCGTTTTACAGCGTAGTAGACCTACCTGTTAACAATTTTGTAGCTTGACCTGAAGCCATACAAACTTAACAAAATACATCTTTAAACTACCGTATCATCTACAAGCACCATATCAATAGTTGAAAATTCCGTATCAATAATAATTTTTTTTTACGGTTAATGAGAATTTGATAAATAAATTTTGCCGCATTAGAATAGCCCAACTTATTAGTCAATTATTATAGCTGAATTGTCTCTTCTCAAAAGCTAAAATGTTTTTTTTTCTTTTTTTTTAATTTTTCAATTTTATTCTTAGCAGTTGTGTATTTTATTGCAGATGAGCCACCTATCCAAAATGGGGGGGTTGATGGTAGTGGAGACACCAAATATGTAAACGGTGATATCCAGGATCCAAACCCTGCAAATCAGGACGAAGCCATGGAGGAAGGTAAGACTTTTCTAAAGATCGAATTAATTTCCGGGTTCTTGCGCAGCCTTGAATGCCTTTAAAAGTCTTAACGGGGCAGGGCACACTAATGGAAATTTAAAATCTCGTGCAGAAACACAATTTTTTGCCAACATTTGTAATCTAGCTCGAGGTGCACTGCAGCTGTAAGGAAAGCCAATTGTTCCTCGGTCAGATTAAGCAAATCTTTTTCTTCGTTGTTTGTATCGTGCGTATGCTGTATGTTAACATAATTTTGTTGGCCCCATCTTGATTTCTGTGTACAGGCATGGGCCCCATACGCCAAAGATACGCGTCCTGGAAGCAGCCCAAAGATGGGCTACTAAACCGATTCCAAGCTTATGTTAACTTTCGTTGTCAAGGACACTTGCGACTGTATAATTTACAAGATCTGGAAACCTGCAGGCATTCAGATGATATTTTACTAACGTTAAAAATAATGAATAACTTGTAGGCTCCCTAAGGACAAGTTGTTTGTGGAAACAAGGTGGCCAATTAGAGATTGCCCCAACAAACTTCATAAATGATATGCTCGAACCGTGCTCCGTAGTTTCTTCTACTGGTAGAGATGCACCGATGTTGGTATTGGACATCGGAAATTGGCCTCTTTTGGCTGCATCGGAGTATTAGGGAGCAGATATTAAAACATCGGATATCCACAGTTTACTAAATCATTTTGTGACAGATGTGCCTATTCTGTCGGTGTGCTAAACATCACGACTAATGAAGAAGAATAACACAATACCACCTTCAAAATTCACCAGTACACTAGAAATACCAATAGTTCCCTCATTAAATTTTGAAGCCGTTCACCTTCACCAGAATGCAACGAAGCACAATTTTAAACACGAACGTTACATGGTTGTGGCTACTTTCGAGCAGACGACGCGTCAGTGAGAGAACCACTGATCTATATACATTTACGTACTGAAGCCCCACTGCTAGTCAAGCTTGGCTTTCACATCAGAACCTACTGGTTGTTCCATTAACATGTGGAAGGCACCAGTCAGGTTCATGAGTGGAATCTTCTTGCCCTTGAAACAATGAATGGCCAGAGATTCAAGGGCCCTCAAATGTCCTCCTTGGAGAGAATTGAAGGAACGCAATGCAGACAATCTCAACGGCATCGCCCAGCATGTAAAACCCCAGGAGCACCAAATTGCATGGAATTCCACGACAGTTTTACTTCCTCCAATTCTCTCCAAGGAGGGCATCTAAGGGGCCTTGAATCTCTGGCTGAACTTCATTTCAAGGGCAAGAAGATTCCACTCATGACCCTGACTGGTGCCTCCCACGTGTTAATGGAACAATCGGTAGGTTCTGATGTGAAAGCCAAGCGTGACAAGCAGTGGGGCTTCAGTACGTAAATGTATATAGATCAGTGGTTCTCTCACTGACGCGTCGTCTGCTCAAAAGTAGCCACAACCATTTAACGTCCGTGTTTAAAATTGTGCTTCGTTGCAGTCTGATGAAGGTGAACGGCCTCAAATTTTCACTGATAATTTAATGAGGGAACTTTTGGTAGTTCTTGTGAACTGGTGAAATTTCCTGAAGGTGGTATTGTGTTATTCTTCTTGATTAGTCAGGATGTTGACAATAAGCCACTGTAAACGGTGGTTGCCGATCTTTCGGCGTGCTAAATTTTAATCTACAGAAATTTTAATTGTGAAATCCTTTTAATTATTTTTGAATCCATAAAAAATGTAACCTGGTTTCACTTTACTTTCTTAAACATCGGATCACAAGATATCTGAATCGGATATTGGCTGATGTTTTCTCAACATCGGAATCAGCATTTTAGCAGATTGGGGCATCCCTTACAAGTGGAATGGTCTTCTTCCCCATGACATTGTGTTCCAAGCCTGAACGCCTGCAAAACCAGGTTCGATGGCCATTTCTCTGTTTAGTGTTACTTCCCACACTTTTGGCGGTGGAGTCATTTTGTTGCGTTAGAATCTTTTGTAAATGTCAAGTTTTTGTTTTAAAGTTTTTAATTATGTTAATCAGTTAGCTTTTAAATGTGTGGTATTTCTGAGTGTCCGTTGAGGAATTCCATCATTCATCACAAAAACATCCTAGAGACCTTTTGAAGCTATCCTATCTTTTATTACCAGATAAGAGTAAAAAGCACACTGCAAGTAGTAGTTCTTATTTTTTTTATATACAATTTTAAAGTTAAAAATTGTATAGCACTAAGTCAAATTTCTTGCATAAAGGATATATATTTCTTTAAATAAACAACTTGTCATCTGGTTCCATTCAAGTCTAGTACATGCACAGTAAGAACGACGTTTCCTAAGAATAGGCAAGCAGCAAAAATATTCATTTGAAAAAAAAAAAACGAGTTGTTTTAGTTCTCTTTAGCCAAGAGTGTATGCAAAGGGCTACAAAAATAAAAGTACTTTTTAGTTATATTTAGGCCCAACAATTATAAAGATAAAATATTAAAGAAATTAATTCTATAAACACTCTAAAATCTACTTTTTGACTGAAAATTTTCTTAATTTTTTTTTTCAATAGTGTGCCCAATTATAAGCCAAAAAATAAGAGCCTGGACAATTGGAATTTTTATTTTCAGAGCCGTAACATAATTTTGAATTTTTGTTTGTTAGCAGTTGATCATTGAAATAGTGATTATCATACCTGAATTAATAAATGGTATTGGCCTAATTGAGTCAAAATAGTTGTCAGCCCATTGTGACGCTCTTTTGAGACTAATGCGTTGGCAGATTGCGAAAGAGAACATCTCTGAACAGCGTAAGAAATTGTGACCAAAAGGGTGGCTGGACAAAAACTGTTTCACTGGTTGTTAGTTGGCTCTAGTCGTCCAACCTCCTTGTCCTTAAGGGCTGAGGACATAATGGCCTTACGTTATTTGCCACTATTTAGATCCCTACTACAAACTACAAAAACATGATTTGTAACAAAACAAAATTAATAGTGAATGTTAGCAATGAACGAAGAACGGTGAGTATAAGAAATCGATGAAAACATGGAACCAACACGGTCATCCTAATGCATCTAGTATATTGATTCTAGACTAGCAAAAAACCGGATTTATTACATCATTTTCTTTGTATCGTCGCACTTTATATGCAAGTATTGTAATTTCACTTCAATTATATAATTTTGATAATGTTATGTGTAAAAAGACTTGAAATTTACTCATCGTTGAACTTGGAAATTATGGAAAAGTAATTAAAAATGGGTAAACTTATCTTTTAGGTACATATCCAAAGAGTTCATATACAAAAGACCAAACAGTTTTCAAAAACTTGCTTCTATATGCCATTTGAAATATCAATTACCAGTAAATTTAGCATGCTTGTTCTCGAATGCTTTCATTTCCTAGAGATTTCGTGGTTGTAAACATCCGACCGGCTGCGTGACCCAAGTGCATGACTGCATGTGTGCACTAAAGCTGGCCATCTTTCTTCTCTACCGTTCCACACTGTGGACACGCTTTGTTCCCGCTCTCCGTTACGTCACATCCTTCACCATCATTTCACTTCGTGCGACGGCTAGCCTACGTGGACTTGACTTCCATCCTGAAGCCCACTTCCTCTTCACCGTTCAACCTGACGCTATCGTCGTCTTTCATCACCACATCTTGGCCTGGCCTGATCTTGGCCCATCATTTGTTCCTCTCGCTGTTTATGAAGATGTCTGCTTCATCACACACGTCTGGCATGTGACCTCACCCCGTCAGTGGCTGCCTTGGATCTCCCCTTCATTCCATCTTGTAAATCTCATTGCAGCACCAGCGAAACGTTAATGCCCCTTCGGAGTCCGTTTTATCTCAAACATTGCAGGTGGGTCAACGCAAATCACTTAGCCCGGATTTGGCCTCTGTCTACTATCTTGTTCGCTTCGGACCTCTCGGCTGCTTGGTTTCTTCCTGCTTTTGTCTCGTCATGGAAGACCGAAACCAAATACAAACATATCCTGGCCCCACGGCCTCTGCCAGTCATCTGAACCGGTCTGGATCTCCCTTTCGTTCCCTCATGGTCACCTCACAATATGTGAACGAAGGTAACCTGATCACCCGACGGTCTCGGACTATTTTTATGGCCACCTTTGATTCCCTTTCTTCACCTTCATGATTCATTCGAATCGAAGCCAAAGGAAACACTGGACCCCCGACGCTCTCTTCTTTTCAACCTTGGATAACCCTCAAACGGCCTCCATCTTTATCTCGCTCGTCCTGAGCTCCCTTTCATTTTCGAAAGACCTCATGTATGTCAACGGAAACAGTGTACATAAGCGACCCTCTGCGACCCTTGAAAAATCTCTTAGCCCGACGACAGGTGTTGGCTCTGCTTTTGCCCGCCTCAGGCCTTCCAATCACACCCCGCTTTAAGTCAGGCTGCATGGTCACCATCACGTAAACGTGTCAAGCCACTGCAATCGGTTGCAACCTGCCGACTAAGCACCCTTATCCGCAAAGAACTTTTTCCAATTCGACACGGACATCCGAATCGCGATCAGCACCGATACGCATGCCATCCACGCTAGGTGTAGCAACGGCAACTCGGTGGCCTCTTTTTAACACACCTCACCTCAGCCGGTCCTGACTATTACTACCGGATCTTTAAAGCTTTAGGTTTGCCATGCTTGATTTTTTAGGCCCTGGGCTCCCTTCCGGTCACGAAGGGAACGAAAGAAGCGTCCATTCGTTCCCCGTCTATCGGCTATCGCTGACCGGGCACCGACGCAGCACTCCCATCCTCATCCCTAAATTGCATTGATTCTGCAATCGCTCTATCGCAACCTGAGATGCAAGCGCCGACAAGCCTCTCCAGACCATCTAAAAACTCCAACACACCTCCCACAATCCTGTGCGGCACACGCATCGGGAAAACCCAGCCTTTTTGTTGTAAACAAACCTCCGACGTTGAAACTCTTCTCACCATGGTGAAAACAAGAGGAGGTTTTCACCAGCATCACACTGCCCCATCAAACCCCATTACCATTGCACAGGGTGGCGTTCTACCTGGAAAATTCTGGGAATTTAGCAAGTCTGGAAAATTCAGGGAAACCTCTGGGAATTTGATAATGAACGAACATATAAACATATGCTGAAAGTCAGGGAATATCAAGATTTTCCAGGAAGTTTTTTCTTCAACTATAAAGAATAGGTAATTCTGATTTCATTTAAAAAAAATTCTAAAACCTTCAATTTACTTCAGTTAAAACTTCATGACCTTTTTGTTTTGATAAAGCGTAAACTCCTTAAACCTAAGTAACATGGGACGTTACATGTTAAGTACATTTCTAGTTTTGCTCAGATTATGGCCTTCCTATATTATCAATACCAGTTAGAGCAGCGTTATTTTTTTTATTTAGCAAAGCAATGCGATACAGTTATTGCGATTTAAGTAAAATGTGAAAAAAAATTTTCAGTCTTGTACTCCACCTTCCTTCACCTGAAAAAATTTAAAGTAAAATGTCGGTACTGGTCTAGAAAACCTGGAAAAATCAGGGAATTTCGTCATGAGCTTGTGAACGCCACCTTGTTGCATGCGACTTATCCGTAGTGCAAATAGTGAAATTTGAACTTTGTAACTGTGTTGAAATGAATTCGAAGAGCAAAAGACTGGACCCTCATCAGGCCTGGCTAGGAGTGTGCGGTTTTAATATTTTGGGTTCGATTCAATTTCGATCAATTTTGTGGAAAAACACTTTGATTTTGATTATTATTCGATTTCGGAATTCCTTTTTTTTCTTTATCGATTTTAAACTATTTGTTTTTCAATTTGTATCTATAAGGGCTTATAAAAAATTATCAAATTTCAGTAATTACATTCCTGTAAACAAATGTCACTCCAATTCTTGCAAACTAAACCTTGAATTGTGTGGTCATTTTTTACACAAAATTACATTTTTGTATTAACAAAGTTACAAAGCAATGTAGCGGCACAGTCTGTCCTACGGGTGCTTGAGATAGAACTGCTAGTCTGGTGTGTTTGCGGTTTCAGTCTTAACTTCAATAGTGTCCGTTTTTACTTTAGCGGAATAAAAACACTGCTCATTTCTACTCGCAAGTTGGGGTAAAAATAGGCGTCCTAATTAAAGGTTACTATAAGCTAAACTAAGTTCAATGGTCGCTGCCACCAACGTTGGGTCTGTTAATTAGTAATAAGATGGGTTTTTGTTATTTAAATACCTCAAATTAACGTCAATTACTGAGAAACAAAACGGACTTTTTAAACTCTTGGTTTTATTTTAAAAACATGTTTAAATAAACACTACATGGATTACTAGTTGAGTTACTTTTCAACAAGAAGGCTTTAACTTAAAAGCTGTATGGAATTTTACAGCATAAAAATTCACAAATGAACAGCTACTTTAGTTCAACAAGAATTACAATTTCGACTAGAAATAGTTGGTTTCTGTTTAAGTCAATGGACCATACATTAAATTACAACAGCTAGGTTTAGACGAGATGCTTTGTGCCTAAAACCTTTCCCTCTCGAGTCGGGCTAGAATTACCAGGGTTCTACCATCAATAATGCTACGAGACCTGAAGAGTTAGATTAATTTAAAGATCAGCTTACTTGGTGATCTTATAAATTAGAAACGAAAGTTTTTTAGAAAGGGAACAGACAAACCCTTACGTTATGAAGGACTGGTGTCAGAAATGCCGATAGCAGAGTCCAACATAAATTTACGACAATAAAGCTAAAAGTAAGTTAATTTTAAAATTTAGAGTTTCTCTTCCAAAAATTAAAATTAAAATAACTGCTTACCTAACCACTACCTTGCCCAGCATGGCAATATTCGGACTTTCGGAATATCCATCCCAACTGTCGTAGTGACTCGTAGCTTCATTGTCGGAGCAAGTGCTGTCATTTGTTTACTTTGCATTTGTTTTATACTCAAGGGCGGCTGCTGTGCGGATGTACGAGGATACGATTTTCTATTGTTTGGCTATTGACGTCATAAGATTGACAGGAGGCGGGGCTGTTGCTGGGCAACAAGGCAAGCAAAAGTATTGGTCATAGGTGCTACTTGATTGGTTTACTATTCAGGCCTGTGAGTGGCTAGGCTGGTTGGCCAAAGCTGAGCCCTGAGTGGCTGAAAAAAAGCCTCCAGAATCCTTTTGCACCGAGAACAATGGCAATCTCCACAATACTAAATTCTCAAATGCATTGAATCAAGTAGAGCTATTGAAAAATCATTGGAGTGGAAGTTTGAAAGTGAAACTTGAAATGGCTGAGTTTTGAACTCTTAATTGAAGGATGGTTTGCGTTCACATGGATTTAATTAAAAGGCAGGTTAATTGCAGGATAGTTTTCGTAGTAGAAAGCTATTAACGAGTCGCTACTGCAGGATGGGAGATCTCTGAAAAAAAAACAAGATACACTGCTGTCCGCTAATTATTAAAGATAAAGTTAAGCCATGTTGTCCGAGTTAGGTAGGGCTAATGGGAAAATTTTACGTTAATAAGTGTTGCTATTACAAGCACTAGTGGAAAGATTAAATATTAATGTAGTTTAGTTAATCCTAAAACGCATTTTAATTCGTAGAGCGTTATTTAATTGCAGCCGCAAATAAATGGGAAATGTAGTCAACCTTTTTATGAACTCAGGTCATCACCGCTGTTTAGATAAAAACATTAAGTATGATGTTTACATGTATAATAAATGAAAGCATAGCATTGGGATGCTGGCATTTGTGCCCCCTGAAAAAAGCACTCAACTACCTGGCTTTATGCCCAAAGAAATATCAAAAGGTATTTACAGTAAATACAAATTTGCGAAAAATGGTGGCTAGCGCTGCGTGCGTTAACGGCGATTTTGAAACGTTTTGTTAACGTCATAGAGAATTAACGGTAATGAAATTTCGGGATCTGTTCCCACAGAATGAAAGCTAAAGTGTTGGGCTATTAAACAAAACAAATTTCAGCCGAATTGGTCCATTTTTCACGGAGATACAGCATTTTTAATAAGGCTTTTAAGCGGCCAAAGCCAGGCCTAGCGCTACGCGAGCAAAAAAAAAAAGGTGAAAATCGAGTTTTCTTGCGGACTGCTTTTACAGCAAGCTTCCACCTTCCCAACACCCCTCTTTTGAATAGCACCATCCTTAGATTTTATTTAATCAAGTTAACTTCATACATTGTGCAAGTTTGGTCAATTATTGCCCCTTAGTTGATAGTTAAACTTTTACTGGAGTCTAAAACGAAATCTTACTGTTGTAATTGTAGGGCAAGTTTTAAGGTGATGGCTACACTATTTTAGCAATGGTGCCGTACATAGTTGCTACATAAAATACAAATTTGTGACTAAAGTTAATTTTTTACTTGGTTCTAATTCTTATGTTAAACTTTTATTTAAGAGTATTTATTGATAAAATGCACAAAATCTAAAATAATTCACCTTGTTGCATACTCCATAGGAATCTCATTACTCGATGGGAATTTCGTTAATAGTTGGGAATCTCATTACTCCACGATAATAGAATTATTCGATTTTGATTTGAACGGATTCGATTTGATTTCGATAACATAATAAAATCGTAATCGAGTCGAAAGTTTCGATTTTCGCACAGTCCTATAGGCCTGTCAACGACACAGAATTTGCGATTACTACCACAACCCCTGCCCCGTCTACAAATCCATCAGCCCCAAATGTTGGAAAGACCGAGGGGTATTAACTCGTCAAAATAGTGTACATCGGATTACTTGTAAACGCTGATTACCAAGGATTACTAAGAATACCTTGGATTACTTCGGAATATCTTTGATTACTGTGGAATATCTTGGATTGCTTCGGAATACCTTGGATTACCATCGGATTACCTGTTAATATTATATTTTCCGAGACTTTTTGTCCAACTTGATTAACACTCATCTTCAC
>JAHWFP010264161.1:178837-192017 GCA_023313725.1 Lithobius niger | reverse complement strand
GTGAAGATGAGTGTTAATCAAGTTGGACAAAAAGTCTCGGAAAATATTGTAATTTTTCACCGTAAAGAACTCCATCATTTGTTTACTGTTAATATTAACAGGTAATTGATGATAATCTGAAGTATTCCGAAATAATCCGAGGTATTCTCATACTCGCGTTACTTCGAGTATGCTCGGAATACCAAGAACTCAGAAAACCAAGGATTACCTCGGATTATCATGCATTACTTCCAGTAAACATTAGTCAACAAAGTTTCTAATGTGTTGGATTACATGGGATTACCTCAGAGTATATGTATAAATTTAGATTACTAGAATTTAAAGTGGCACTATCACCACCTGAAAAGCGAACGAAAATACCATAGCGCCATCTAACGGTAGCGTTATTGTTAACCTTTACAGCTTGCTGCTTCCAGGTGCACGAGGACGTACCAAATTTTCACTGTATCATTAAGGAGGTGGTGGCTTTTTTGTTGTGTTAAAAAAGAAGTGCCGTTATGCATTCCTTCGCTTGTTGCAAGCACGTGCTAGATAGTAATAAATAGCGCTAGATGTTGCAAGATACTTTCAATCTGTGGTAGTGCCACTTCCAACTTGACTGCTTAAGTCTTGTATCTAGGCTACAGAATGGAATTTCAGATCAGCCAAAAGCAAGCATAATTCCTCTGATCTATTTGCTAACAATTCGACTTTCATGACCTACGTTGTTTTGTAATAATTCGGTTGTAAATGCACGAGAACCACACAACATTCATTTCTTGACACCGTAGTAAGAAATGTGAGTGGCTCATGTTTATGAAATAGAAGATGAAAGAATAATTTGGTAAATTTAGCCTTTTACAACAGTATAAGATGTACAATCACCATTCTTTGTTCTACTTGATTCTATCGACGTGCCGGTTTGAGAATTCCGCGGCGGCAGGGCACGGCACAACTCTAGTAACATCCAATACTGAGGCCGCAGTGTACGTTGCTACAAGTTGAAGCTGCCATCTTTGGGGATAAGCTTCGTGCTTAGCTTCCTATTAAAGATTGGCATGTTTATCTCAATAGTTTGGATTTGCACTCAGCGTGCTGATTGTAGAAAATAACATGGTGCATTATTGGCCTGCCTTTGAAAGCTCGCTCTGAATGCGTTATTAAACAATTTTGTTAAAAAACTATGGAGTACGTCTCAGCGCAGAGCAAGTTACCTCTGGTTGCCTCGCAAGGTGCAAACTTACGTTTTGGCGGGCTCAGTGGGTTTCACTTGTAAAGCATTGACATAGCGGTTGAAACAGCGACAAGGAGTACTTCGGTTTTGCTCGGTTTACTGGATTACTGGGTGGACTTCTTTTGTTTTACTGAATTACTAAAAGGAATACTTAGGATTACAGGAATACCGGATTACTACATGGAATACTTCGGATTACTTCCAGATTACCATCGATTTTCTGAGGTGGAATACCAAGATTACCTGAGGATTACCAAGGAATACTGCGGATTACTTGCGGATTACCAAACACTTGTACACCGGCTTAAGTTGATTGCCGCTCGGGAAAGACTGGAAATGCAGTGCAAATCAAACCAACGAAAACAACAAAGGGAACTGAAGAAGTTATGGGAAGTACGTGCCAGATTCCTTCCACCAACTCCTGGACGGTCCTCATGTAAAACGAAGAAATCAGTTTCGTCACCAACGTTCCCTCATCATCATCACCAAGGTCATCACAAACTTCATCTTCACTCACGACTGCCATAACAGTCAAGAAATTGTTGCACAATCTGACAATCTGCCCAACCAAGCTTCGGCGTCCTTGTCACACACTGAAACTGCCTTGGCCACAGACGGATAAACCGACTCTGTCGTAAGCATGGTTCAAGCCCCCCATAAAGGCAGTTCATGTTACATCTAGGGTTTCCAAACCCGGCTCCATATGCCAACCCTGGGTTTTCGGGGTACCCGGGTTTTACAGAAAAATGAACAGCATGCTACGCGAATTCAAGCCTCAGAATTCAAAAGTATCACGTCGCAAAATTGCTAATATTAAATTAAAAAAATTAAAGTAAACTGGTGGCATTTATTAACTTATTACACACTTCTTGAAAATTTCGTAAACTTCTTAAACAAATCCTTTCGTTTAAAATTAACTTGTATGAACTTCAGCAATGATTCGCGTTTGTGTTTGTGTAACGTAGCCACCAGCAGAGCTAGATGCAGTTCGAATAGTAGCAAAGACGCAACAACACTGGTTGCTATAGCAATGGGAGAATGAGGATTGAGGAGCCTTTCCTGCTTGCCCGAGTCATATCACCGGCCAATGGCCACGCTCTTGTCTTTATGGTGCGAATATGCGAAAATATCGGAGCAACAAATAGAGGTTAAAATTGAAACGGAAATAAAATTGAAATAAAATTGGAAAAATACAAAAAAAACCCGAGTTTTTCGCGATTAATATTGTGGTTAAGCAAAACCCGGGTTTTTTGCTCTGCCAAACTCAAGGGTTTTAGGGTATGTAAATCGTCCAGGTAACCGGGTTTTCGGGTACCTAGGTCCGCGGGTTGGAAACCCTATTTACATCTCCAACTGTGCCTAAGAAATCTGCTAGTGTCACACCCCCACAGGGTAACTTAATCCTCGACAAGCCTCTATCTCAAGCCATCGCCAACATTGCCTCATAATCATTCTCTCCGAATCTTTTTGATCTTGACCCAACTTAATCTGATGATCAAACCTCCACTGGACATAAGGCTGAAACATGGATTCCTCAAAAATTTGACACCCCAAAAGATCGGCAACAGCCTTTTACAGTGGCTTACTGTCAACATCATGAAGAATCAAGGAGATTAACACTATACTACGATCAGGAAATTTCACTAGTTCAGCAAGAACCACCAAAAGTTCCCTCATTCAATTTTCGGTTAAAACTTGAGGCCGTTCACCTTCATCAGAACGCAACGAAGCACGAATTTAAACACGGACGTTTCGTCGAGTAGGTCATTGTCGAGCAGTGTTGGTATTCTTGATTCTTCATGAACTTGACACCCCATCGTCATTACGAAAAAAGATAAGCAAAAGCAACGGACTACACATAACCAAGTCCAAGAATCGAAAACTCCAGAGAAGCCTCAAGCCATCCTACACCGACCTGTGCAAGCCGTACGAACACGGAAAAAAACATCAATACAACCAACATGGACTTGACAGCTGAGAACAATCAACACAAGTCAACCATCGCCACTCTACGGCTCCAGCTTCAGTTGGCAAATTCGAAGTTAAAATTGTTTTTGCTGCAACGCAACAGTGTACAATGTATGTGGCGACTTCAACGTTGGAAATTGTCAGCCACCAGGAAACCAGCATACAAAACTCGCCAAAACAAAAGAACAAGGCAGCCACAACGGAAAAAATGTGACCCACTTTACTTGTCACCAACAGAACTAAATCAGCTGATCAGTTCAATAAACGCCACCCAGGGCACACCTATCATTCCCCTGGATCCGATTTCGGCTGCAGCAATGCCCTGTTCTTCAACATCCGTTACTCCTCTGGCATCAAACCAAGCCAATGATCTCTTAAGTCAAGACTAGTTCAAAGCCATCTCAAGTCTCCAGCTGACAAATTCATCTCCCAGTCTGTTGGCAATTTAATGACCAGAATTTTTTCAATCCCGCCAGTCCCAGTATGAAACTGCTCGAACATAAACACAGACACTTGCCTTGCACCACGTGTTGGTGTTGTGCCAAAGGCTACCCCTTTAACTTCATCACTCGCAATTAAAACATGTATTCTTTGTGGGAACATGTGACCACATGACGCGAGGGTGTCTCCCGACTGTTTCCCTAACTTTCCCAGTTAGTAAAACTCCCTTTATAGGTGTAAGTGTAATTTACCACTGTGCCCTGTGATTAATTCAGTTAGCATTTCTTCACTTTATTGTGATCGTCTTTAAACCACATTGTTCTGCGTAACAATACCTTCTAACAAGCCTGTGGCCGACCATTAGACTTGACTACACTTTAGACTGAACTTGTAGATAGCCTTAAGTACGGCAACACCGGAGATATGTGTGGATCAACAGCAGACGCTTTATATCGGTCACCCCCACTTCATGCTTCAGCTGTTCCCCGATCCTCCTGCCGCATATCAAGTCAAACTAAATCACCACCAGGGAAACGTCTATCACGCACTTATTATAATTCTGCGTATAGAGCCCAGGGCTACGAGACCTGCAGGACAAGTGATGAAGAGTCTCCACCACCTCAACCAAGACACAAACCACCAGCTAGACGTAACCGACCTGCAAACGACCGTTGGAGGACTGGCGTCCGCAGATGAGTTTATTGTTCAAATTCCATTTACTGGTAAATGATTGATTGTTAGCAAACACCGCTTTACTCCTTTGTAGTAGTGTATGCATTGTTAGCCCCTCTCTGTACTAACACTCCAACCTCGTTATTGTGTCTCCTCCCTCCTTTTCACTCTCCCTCCTTGTTATCGTGTATCCTTCCTCCTTTCTTTTTCCTTCTGACCCTAACAAGTCTTGACGACTGTAGCTGTTTTTCTGGAGGAATATTTACTAGGCCTAACCGCCATATTGTGTAGGCCTAATTCTACATTGGGAATCCGAAGGCCTTTACCCTTCGTCAGCCCTATTAAGTCATGACAGCAACCTGCGTTAGACTACTGTCCACTCCTCTAAGTACTCGTACTGTGTGACGTTTGTTAAGTAACGTACACAGTAACGTTTTTATCTCGATCCACGAGTCAAGTAGAGAGGAGTGGAGACGCAAAAGGAAGTTGGACTGTCCCCAGGAGTAGAATAAAGACTTGTTCGGACCGCAATCAAGAATTGGTATATTTTCAAGTAATATCGTCACTACTTAACGTTTAGATCACGGACCACTACTTTACTTTCAAGGCGTGGGGCCTCTCTACTTTCTTGCCCTCTTTCTGTCTACTGCCGGGATCTCCACACTCTGCCCCAGTACCCCCATCTCTATTATTGAGGAGCTTTTACCAACTATTGATTCCAGCTAACCAAGATGGCCGCACGCGATATGTCAGGACGTATGCGGGACAGATTTCTACGGGGTTTGGCTCTCACGTCGACATTCTTCAAATCAAAACATCAGACGTGTCTTTTAGAAACAGGAACGGCGTTCTCGTAAAAAAAAATTGAGTGATGATGAACCGCATTGTTCAGCTCACACGGCAACTTACCTGCCATCCCATTTGACCTTTTCTTCATGAACTTCGGCTTAAAGCCAACCTGTGAAAAAAAATCTTGAAATCCTGATCCCGCTTCCTCTACAAGAATTTCAAACGTGTATTCTCGTTTCTGATGTGCAGCCAACTTTCAAGTCTTCCATCATCCACCTGATCACCAATTCATAATCACTGCCATTGATCCACGGCCTTCCTCTGCTGGGTGCTGTGTGAACCACAAGACTCACCTCTACTCCCCAGGTAACAATTTTTCGTCTAGCACTCTCAGCCCGGATGACGATACTCTCCCTTTGAATACTTGTTGACTGTTCTTATTTTCGCTTTACTTCCGATTAAATTTTCATCACCCTGTTCGGAACCCTTCCCCCTTCTGCCACTTTTCAAACAGTTAAGATCAACATCTCCTCGTTTTGAAGTCGCCATTCAAAATTTTTTTTCAAAAAATTTAGTTAGGCTACTTAAAAAAATTAATCAACATCAAAGGAGGGAGTGGGCACACGGGTACACTTCTGGTCGAGTCAATAACAACCAAAAAATCTCAAGGGAATGAAAGTGTCAAGAACAATGCTAAATTTACAGGTAATGTATATTTAGTTTAGGCGATAGAAACCAAAATTAACCAGTGGACGTTGGTATTTTGATGTTTTTATACACTGTACGTTCATTCTTTTTTCCGTGGCTTGCACCGAGTGTAGGGTAGAATGGTTTGATGATTCATTTTCACGCTGTTTAAGTTGGGTGAAACTATTATAAAACTGTACAGTTTTGCTTGGTACAAATCAGAATAAGTGCCTGTAATTGGCACATCACTGATTATCACCTATTTACTTAACCATGTTTGTAAATTGTATTAATACTGTAGATACAGGATTGATTTTTCGCGAATAAAACCGTTTGATCTTGTTTCAGATGAAGCCCGGTCGGAAGCCACTTTTAGGTTTACAGTTCACAACTTCAGCAGGCTTAAAGATACACAATTAAGTCAACCGACATTTGTTCGGAATTTACCATGGTGAGTATAAAAGCATGTTTACTTTCATGTTTTACTTTTTGTATCTTGTTTTTTTTTTCCTCCTTAGCAACATCACTTTGTTTTTTCTTAGGAAAATCATGGTGATGCCCCGCAACAACCAAGGCCAAGATCGGCAGCTGACAAAGAGCCTTGGCTTTTTTTTGCAGTGCAACGGAGAATCCGAATCGAGGTAAATAACAATATATGCATTTTATTTTGTTGGAAATATGGTTTGTAGATTTTTTTAAACCAATCAACCCTAAATTAGACAAGACTTAAGGAAACATTCAACATAGAAAGCTCCAGTTGATTTCTTTACATGCAAGAACACAGTTGTTGGCTTCTTGCACAAGCTTTGAGCTCGTAATAAATTTTGTCCTCAGGACTGATGTATGATGTCTGTTTAAAAAAACTTTGATCTATTTAAAATGTAGATAAGATTAGCAGCATTTGAAAGCTCAGAAAAACGAAACCTGTTTTAGCGCGTGTCTAAGCACTCAAAAACTTTTTTTGAGTTTAGCACCCTATTCTGTGATCCAAATTAGATATAGATATAGATTACTTGATAAATTTCTTAGCCGTACCTCTAGTGTAAACATTGTGTTTCTTTGATAACAACATAGTGAAAGGGATGTTTACTTTGAAGTAACGGATTCGTAATGAGCAAATTTTTAATTAAATTTCAACTAAATACACAATCTAAAAATATTTGGTGCACATTTTCGAAAATCGATCAATCACTGATGTTTGTGGTTGAACGTCGACTTTCTTCCTCAGGCTTCTTGTGATTACAATAACTTATTACTACCGTAAATCGTGGATTAAACGCCCATGGGCTTATGCAGTTAATTGGAAAAAATAGGGGGGGTGGGCTTTAAATCGAGCATTACCAATTTTCTAACTTTTCTGGACATCAGTTACGGAAAATTCGAAGCTTTTGAATGATCTCTGAGAGACCAATTTATACATCCTTTTAATTGCTGTGAAGAAGGGGGAGGTAAATTGGTAAGAAGGGGGTAAGAAGGGGGAGGTTAATTGCTGTGCCCCCCCCCCCCCTTCTCCCCATTCTTCACAGCAATTAAAAGGATGTAAAAATTGGCTTAGGTGAGAGATGCCCAGGCCTTGTGCAGGTGCTAGGAGCTAAAGGAAGAGTCCACTATTACTGCAGGGAGGTAAAAGGGGCCAGTAAAACAGCAAGCAGTACTATCTTTATTCACATTATATAACTTTTAGATAATTTTTCGTAGAAAAACAACAATTTGAGGGGTGCGCTTTAACTTCACTATTTCATAATTTTGACTTTACAGCATTTTAGGGGGTGGGCTTTCGCTTCAACTGGGCTTTTAATACACGATTTACGGTACTGCATCGGGCGGTTTGTTGTCATTTGCATTAAAAATCTTCCGAGAGTCACAAGTGAAGATTTTGTATGCAAATGACAACAAACCGTCCGATGCAGTAGTAATAAGCTATCGTAATCGCAAGAAGCCTGATGAAGAAAGTCTACGTTCAAGGACAAAACACCAGTAATTGATTGACTTTCGAAAATTTGCACCAACGTTTTAAGTTGTGTTTAGTTGAAGTTTCAGTAAAAATGTGTGTATGCCCATTGGGGCTTTTCCTCTGGTCGGATAGTAGGGGGGGGGGGGGAACTTCCCCATAATATCGTTTAACTTTTGACTATCTTGTTTACTTCCAGTTCTTGGTCATGCAATGCAATGGCAGAGTTAAGGTTATTGAGTCAAAAAGAGGGCAGTGAGCCCTTTATACGAAGTAAGTATTGGCTTTAAAACGTAAGCTGTGTTGTTCACAACCTTACATGAATTTAATTATTAATGTTTTTGTTCGTAGAAATCCAGCATTTGTTCTACAGTAAGGAGAATGACTGGGGATTCAGCCATTTCATGGCTTGGAACGTAAGTATACAGGTCACTTACTGGAACGTAGAATTGGGTTATACACTGAAAAGCCTATCCATATTTTTGTTGTCCTGTTCACGTAAGCTACGAAAAGTGCGTCTGGGATCACCAGCGCGACGGATGGTGCCTGGGCGCCCATCTTCTGGGGCCGCCCATCTAGCATCGTTCCCCTGGGCGCATGCCGATTTTGGCCTTGGCTAATGTAAATTCTCACGATGTAAACAGTTGTATGGGTAGCTTGTCTGGCTGAATATTAAAAGACCAGGGCTGTACTGGTCACTTTTTTTTTGGATCGAGCTTTCAATCTGCTGATGGTAAGCCGATCAAACTCATAAAGAAGCAGTAAGGAACTTGCATCAGAACAGTCTAGTTCGAGTGTTCTGAGCAAATTTCTGATGCATTTATCCACAAGGGCTTGTCATCCCTTGCGCGTGTCGCATGGATACACTCTACATATAATGAATGGGGTGAAACCAGCCAGAAGCCTTATTGTAGAACAGTTGTGCGTTATTCAATTTTACACTTATGCGCTATTATTGTCAATGGAACTCGACGCTGCACGTCGTTATTGATAACTTGTCTTGCGTTCAAAGTCATTATTTGTACTCGTACGTTGTCCAGAGCGATCTGAGAAGCTTTTTAGCATTGAGGTAAAAGCCCCGGCCATAACCGGAAGTTAACTGGGATAGCAAAAACTGAAAAGCTGCTCAGATCGCTCTGGACAACCTAGTGGTACAAATAATGACTTAGGGCTGGTGTATAGACTCTGTATCCACGCGACACGTGACGGACAAGCCCCTATTTATTTATCAGTGCATGGTGTCAAGTTGGTTAATAAGTAAAGAAATGTATCCTTTCTGTATTTCCCTTCAGATCTTTTTAAGGAAAAGAGCTAACAATTTGGCTTTTTAACCATGGAAACTAAAAAATACTTAAAAGATATTGAACATTTGAACCAGTTAGCAGAAAGTAAACATTTATTAGTTCGTAAACAAAAAAAATCTTGTCATCGGCTTTGATCACCGTAAAATCAGTAACGCTTGAATCAGTTTGCTACACCTTTCTGAAAGACATGCTTGTGTTCATAGTTGGGCCAAAGAGATATAGTAGGAGATAGTGTTCTTTAAAATAAGGTGCTGCATA
Source organism: Lithobius niger (assembly GCA_023313725.1). Classification (NCBI taxonomy): domain Eukaryota; kingdom Metazoa; phylum Arthropoda; class Chilopoda; order Lithobiomorpha; family Lithobiidae; genus Lithobius; species Lithobius niger. Next base: position 182,734 of record JAHWFP010264161.1, on the reverse strand, counting down.
ACTGCTCTGAATCTACCGCTTTTTACTTAGTCTGTAAAGGTTTGACATCGCAATAGGTGTTCGATTAAAAAAAAAAGTATCTTTTTTAGAACATGCAGAAAAAATTGTTTACTTGCGTTGGGCACCCATTCATATGAAGTCCTTGTGTGTGTCTGTTGTCGATTTCAGCAAGTCTTACCTTTTTTTTCTTACTTAGGACGTGTTAGATCCAGAAAAGGGTTACATCAGGGATGATGCTATCACGCTAGAAGTGCACGTTGTTGCAGATGCCCCTCATGGCGTCAGGTATTTTTTTTCTACTAGTTTTGCCCCTCGCATTCATTGTTCTAAATAATATTTTAAGAATGAATTTAGGTTTATGCATTAATGATTTTTTTTTCTATTTTCAGTTGGGATTCTAAGAAACACACTGGTTACGTGGGTTTGAAAAACCAGGGTGCCACCTGTTACATGAATTCTCTTCTCCAGACGCTATTTTTTACCAATAAATTGCGAAAGGTAAGCCTATGTGGCATGTGTATTTGAGGCAATGGAAATAGGCATCATCTGGAAGGGTTTTTATCTAATTTTATCATTGGCATTAAAAGGTTTAAAATTAAAGATAAACCTAGGGGAATTTCTGATAATACGTTTTCTGAAGCAAACTTAATTGCCCAATTTTCGGTTTCATGGCTTCGTGAGCGAGCGTAATGATTGATTGACCGACTTGGTTCCGAAGTCGAATCGTGAAGGTCTGGATTTGGTTTGGATTTGACAAATTTTGACACTTTTTAACGATTTTTTTTTTACTAACTTAAGGCCATTATGGACATTCTAATATATCACTCAAGTGTTTGTCTACCACCTTTTCGATGTAGGTAATGTTAAATTACTCGTAATAACGTACATCGTCTAGACTAGAAGTTAAAAAAATAAAGAACACATTGCAGAATATTCACTTGGGCTTTAAGTTTACTCAATCTTTCAGGTAAAAAGAAAAATTCAGTCTGTAGTAAAAGACAAATGACTGAAACTGTTCAAATTTAAAAGGAACTGTTGTGTGATTTTATAAATATCTGTGTAGATAGCACTGATTGCTGTACTGTATCTGTTACAAATATTAGTCCCTGCTTGGTTACTAGCTTTTTTTGTTTTAGACCTGCACATTTCTTTTCAATTTTGATACTGTTTACTACAAGTTTATTTTTGTCCTGGATTCGGTTATGATCCAGCAACCTTTGCAAATTGTCCCGGTCAGGTCTAGATTTGGTAGAAGTAAGTCTGGCCAATCCCTAGTGACATCGAACTATGTTTCTCAAGTTATATATTTTTTTTTTTGCTCTATAAGCTACATGCACGAATTTAGTACAATTTGAAAGCTCCCTGAAAAACAATTAAAATATTGTATTGTATATTTGTCCAGTATTGGTATTGAACAGCCTTAGTTTTTGCCGGTTCTGTGCCAATAAGGTAGGAACCATGTACCAAAATTATGCCAGTGGTTCACTTCGGAATGTAAAGTAAGGAGGTGGCTAAAACCTCTACGGATTGTTATGAATAATGACTTATCCCCAAGTGATAAAGTGTTGTTAACTAAAGATGCTAGTTCTTGGTTGGTATTTCTAATACATACTTTGTTGTAGGCTGTATACCTAATGCCAACAGAAAGTGATGACTCATCCAAGAGTGTGGCACTAGCATTACAGAGGGTATTTTACGAACTCCAGTTCAGTGACAAACCAGTCGGAACAAAGAAATTAACTAAATCCTTTGGGTAAGCAGATGTTTAATACATTGTATGTCACGGTTAAAAAATTGTGGTAGTATTGGATCAAGTAAAGCATTTATTTTTATTTCAGTTGGGAGACGCTGGACTCCTTTATGCAGCACGACGTGCAGGAACTATCGCGCGTGGTAAGTGTGGGAAGAATGAAGTTTGCAAAATTTCTTTGCAATTTTTTGTACAGTTATGGAATTTTTTAAATTTTCGTTGTTAATTGCAGTTGCTAGACAATATGGAAAGCAAGATGAAGGGGACATGTGTTGAAGGAACGATCCCCGGCCTTTTCGAAGGAAAGATGATAGTAAGTTTGTTAGTTAAATGTGGCATTTATTGCACTTATCAATTGTTTCTAGCCACAGTGGCCTACAATTGGCTGGTACATTTCTGTAGAGACCCCTTTAACAAAAACTGTTATTCATTACATTATAGTATAACAAAAACTGTTCAGTCACTGTATTACAGTAGTGTTTTTTTTTTTTTTTTTTAGTCTTTCATTCGGTGTAAAGAGGTAGATTACACGTCTTCTCGGACGGAACCCTTCTATGACATTCAGCTGAACATCAAAGGGAAGAAAACAAGTAAGTCTTAATGTTTCTAATCTGTTTTCTTTATTTGTGTACTGGTACAGTTAAAAAACATTTAAAAAATAAATAAAATGGGGGCGATGTGCAAATTTTGTACTTTTTCAGTCTTTCTCTTGCAGTTGCTCCCCCCTTCCCTCCAGTTAAAAAAAAAAACCGAAAAATTCATAAGAGAAAAATCACACGGGACATTTAAAAGGAAATGTTCCTCAGGCATCACCCCACTGATGAAAACTTGCCCATATTCCAAACCCCCCCCCCCCCCCCCCCCCAATTCTTTGATTTTGCTGCTTGCTGTGAAAAGTAGCTATGCAGACTTCACACAATTGACAGTTTAACCCTTTTAGGTGTAAACTGTTTTTCAAGGTTCTTCTGAGAAAACCTATGGCTAAAACATGAAAGTTGCATGCCTTGCGAAAATAAATTGTATTAAAAAAATAAGTGGTCAAGGAATACAAAAATTTGCAGACATAATAATTATATCTTAAATTATTGAGCAGAAATATAATTGGGACCATCGTCCTATTTTTTCTCCATTATTAAAAAAATCCTGAAGTTCGACTACGTAAAAGTGCGAAAGAATATTTCAACTTCAGTACACTGGATATTCACTGGAAATTCACTGGATATTCTTCTGTCACAACACCTGTTATTACTTCCGAAATTTTATGTTTTATTACTGTAGTTAAAAGTTGCTGATTTCCTCAATATTCACTATAGTTGAAAGCGCGCTCCCTATTCTTTGTAGGCCAGTATCATGGCCAGCTGCCCGCAAGCGACGTGCATATACAAGTGCCAATGGATGCGACATTCACTCGCATTGCGTGACATCACTATGAATGGCCTGTTTCGCTATGAAGGGTCACGTGACTTGAACGGACCAGTCGGCGCTCACAATACCAAACAGTTTGAACAGTGGCTGATGAAACTGCACATTTCATTCGAGGAATAAAGACAGTGACATAGGAGATGATGATGTCATTAATCGCGGACAAGGAAAACAGGATTACCCCTCTCGAATGCGACCAAAATGGTGGCTGTGCTGTTCGGAGATATGATCATCTCAACAAGGGCTATTTTTAGCAAAGAAAAACAATGTCACATCAATTTTGGTGACGATGCCAACAAAAACATCAATCAAGGTAATAAAAAGATATCGCATATACGTTTCAAAATACCTAATTCGATTGGAATTGCACCTCCGATGTACGCACTTGGCTTTTTTTTTACAGGGCATAGAACTGAGTGAACTATATATCGTTCTTCAGGCTCTTTCAGATTTTTTTAAGCATAAAACGGTTAAATTCCTTATCCCTCCAAGCTTTTTACAAATAAGTGGCTGAACATGCATACTTGATGTTATGTGTGAAAAGTGCTACGTTAGGAATTAAAAAAAAAAAAACTCTTCCACACAGTCTCTTCCGAACACAGACTGCCATTCTATACCTAGTGAACATTTAAGCATGACAGCATAGGATTCACACTGTGTATAATTTGGCGGAGTCCGACTACCTGTTATGACAAATTCCAAGCTCAATTGGGGGGGGGGGGGGG
>JAHWFP010264161.1:157406-178737 GCA_023313725.1 Lithobius niger | reverse complement strand
GGGGGGGGGGGGTGTTCTTGTTTAAATTTATTTGCCATCTAGCTTCGGCATGGTGAAGTCAATTATGGTAGTGAACCAGTCAAGCCCACCCCACGCTACATTGCGAATACCAACGATGTACGTTTCAAACTGAACCACCTTCAACAGTCACAGGGTTTGTTCCATCAGCTGTTGAAGCTGGAGGACCTGCTAAGAGTAAGTGAACAGCCCCTTTTGATGGGGAAGCTGCTCTACCTCACGAAGCAAAGAAGAGGAACTTCTTTTGTAGGCACTGCGGCTCTGGAGCCCCCAAGGAGATGTGTAATCTAATATTCCAGAAGGCGAAATTCGTCACACACAATGCCGGCATGGAACAAGCCTTTCAGAGCCATTCATGGTATTCGGGGAATCCACAGCAGTTCATGTTTTCGTTTTGTACGCGTAGATTTCAAAGTGAAGGATATTTACCGTTCCAATATCCTTGCAAATTTTCGACAGTCAGGTTTTTCTGGAGTTGGAGGGGCTCAGAACACGGTCTTCATCAGGCTACCACATCACCACTTACTTCGTCGTGAATGTTCGTAAGCGATGTGACTTTTTAAACCACAGCAGTTCGGACGAAGCAGGTTTATCCGTTCCCATTCAAGGGCGCGATGGTCGCACCTTTCACAGAGGTAAAGTGAATGGATATGTGGGTCCCTTAACCCTTCTGACGCCAGCCAGAACAAGAGCGCCCACACTAGTCCTAACCATCCAGTTTTTAGCATCGCTAGAAATGATTGCACGTGTTCATTAAAATTCATGTAATTCTCTGTAAAAACGTTGTAGAGGCTTCATTTTTTTTTGAACAGCACTTAATACTTAGGCCTTAGCCCGAATATTAAAAAAAAAAAAAAATTATAAGGCACATTTGAAGGAATGGCAAATGTATTACAAATCAAAAAAAAACTAACATAGTACTGGCATTGAGAGCAATTTTGACCAACTTTATATGCTGAAAGAGTGCTTTTTTTTTTTGCACAAACTTAACGATATACTGGTTATCTTTCTTCGCACCAAAAATGAAGCATATATGTGTGATACTTTTTTTTTTTAATTAAATAAAATTGTCACGTCTATCAGTAGTGCATTAATCCCTCTCAGGAGCGGCTGCCTTGATTGGCAACTTCCTTCTACTCAACACAATTTAGGCCTACTTTGCAGCGCAAGAAATGATTGCACGTCTGCATTAAAATTTATATACCGTAAATCCCCGCAAAGAAGCCCATGGGCTAATAAGCGAAATAATGCGTTTTTGTAAACGACACTAATGGCTAAAATGACTCGCTTATAAGCCCAGGGCTTATATGCGAAACCCGGTTTTTTTTTTTAATATTCTTACTAGGTTGTATAAAAACTCGCACTGTTTATTAAATAAATCGTTAAATATTCCTTAACGTTTTAAGAATGTAAGTTAAAAAATAAATTGTCGTCGCTAATGGAGTGAGTTGGTATTTTTTTCAGTCACCCATGGAGTGAGGCACTAACGAAATATTTATTTTTGCGAAAACTATTGGACACTATTATTTCAAACTTACTACACGCACCCAACAGATATCCATTAAGGTGCACAGAAAAAATCAAATAAATGGCTTTAATTGTTTCAAAGAAACTTTTTTTTTTTAATTAAGGGCGGTAATGAACTAAAATTTAAAATCTCCGTGTTGACAAAACGCGTCTGAAAGTCGGCGTTGTTAGGCTAAAAATCGTTGTTCCCACCTGACAGGCGATAGTGTGAAGGTTTATAGGCTCCTTTTCCATTTAGTTTTGCGTCGTGGCTGTTGTTTTAATTTTTTAATGCTGTGAAACATCATCTTTCTTGTGATCTTCAACGATGAACTAAAACACAAGCGCTCACGTGAAATCCGAAGCAAGCGGCGGCGGCCATGCTGGAATCCTGCATCAGCCAATGAGAGTGCGTCAAATCGGTCACGTGGTGCCAACAGGCCAATGAGGGAACGCGATCTTCAAATGCTTTGGAAAGTTAATTTGAAACCGCCAGAAACGGCCTACTACAATTCGCCTGATTGGCTAATGCCAAATGGCCGTCGAGAAAATATGTTGAGAGGCCTGGTTTTATGGGAATTCCAGCTTTCCAACGAATCCAAGATGGCGGCGCCTAGTGAAATCGTTCGATCGCTACCGCTGATCAAAAAAAGACCAATTTTCTGCTTTCTAACTTACGAAAAAAGAACGAGAACGACATTTTTGCAGTTTTTAGTGAGTCTACACTCAACTAAAGTGCTTTTTACAAAATTATAGACGTCGGTAACAACGTTTTTTTTTACAGAAATCGATGGATAACACGTCATGTAGCGAATTTCAGCTTTTCTCTTTTCAATATCTTGGCCGCAAATTGCGGTTTTTCGACCCGCAGTTTCCCTTCAAAGTTGAGATGATTTTTTTTTTTTTTCACGGCTTAACCTGGTTACAACGGGGCAGGCCCGATTTGCAAAACTTTATTTCAGAGGACCAATTAGAGGCCCTGGATAGAACATATGTTTTTATTCCTAAAATACCTATGCTACCTAATACATTTTTGCAGTTTAATTCGGGACGGTATTCGGGAATGAAAACTTATTTTCCATTCCTCTGCCCTGGATGGAAAAATGTCTTTATCCCTACAATACTTAGCCAATTTTGTTTTTTAATTACAGACAATAATGGTTATTTGGGAAACTTATTCTGGCATAAAAGAAGAAAAAAAATCCTCGCAATGTTTTTTTCCTCAGACTTAATAGGTTAAATAAAATATTACATAATAAAATAAAATGGCAAAGGAAACAAATACTTGATTTATGTTTTCGGGGAAATTTGGTTCGCTTACTGGGGCATTTAGAAGATTGTCGACACCTGCCCCCATAAAATCATTGTCCTGCATAGAAGCTCATGGGCTTATATCCGGAACATGGGCTTATATCCGGAACATGGGCTTAAATTCGAAAATAAGCCCAGGGCTTATATGCGGGGATTTACGGTAACCCCCTTTAAAAACGTAGTAGAGGCGTCATTTTTTTTAAACGGTTCGTAATAGTTAGGCCTTAACTGGAATATTCACACACAAAATTTATAATGCAAATTTTAGGGGGGGGGGGGGGTGATGGAATGGCAAATGTATTATAAATCAGTAAAACGTAGCATAGTACAGATGTTAAGAGCAATTTTGACCAACTTCATATGCAGAAAGAGTACTTTATTTTGCGTATCTGATATCCTTCACTCCAAAAATGAAGCAAAAATGTGGGAAACTTTTGTTTTAATTACATAAAATTATCACGTCTGTTAGTAGTGCATTAATCGCTCTCAGGAGTGGCAGCTTCCTTTTCTACAAAATGTTGACCTATTTTGTAGAAACGGGCACGTAATCACACAGCCGTAATTATTTAGGTAGTTGTTTCACCTTCATTTGGGCTGGGAAAAAGCATTTTATTTTCAGTTATTACAGTCGTTGACTAAAGCATGCAGAGTGCACACCGAAGGCTAGGCCTATTCCCGACTCGGACTAGTTCCATCATGTAAATCTCCAAAATCCATACTGTTAAAAAAAAATAAAACTCCAACGAAGAAAAATCGTTCTGCAACTGTTCACACTTTTCATCAAATCCGGCATTCGCGTGAATGGCGGTGTAATGGATTGAAAAAGAAGGCAGCCGATCAAGTGACGTGAGACGAGCAGGATGGCTGCTGCGGGCCGGGGCTCATTGGTCGGCAGCGGCGGGCCAGGGCTCCGTGGTCGGCAGCGGCGAGCCGGGCCTCCTTGGTCAGCAGCGGCCATGCTTATCGCGTCATGCTCCGATCCAACCAAACGCATCGTATTTCGATTCATTTAACAAATTATCAATCAGTTTTCAATTAAAAAAACCGTTATCACAGTTCTCGTTAGTTATATCTATCAAAGACGTCCTTAGTTTGCTAATTTACCGCAGTCTAAAGTGGTGCACGATGTAAATCAAAATCCGAATCGGGAGAGCTGCTACGCGATGCAATGGCCGCCATCTTTTTTTTTTCGAAACTCACGGGGGCAGCGAATGAATGCTCGGGAAAAAATTAAAATATTATTGTCTAGAAACTAGTCATGTGGGCAAAATTGGCGGGAAACTGTAGCAGACACGTGCCTTTAGTGAATGAATGCTATGCTTCACGCGGACTGACGTACAGCTCGATAAAGTGGCTACCGTAAATTCTACTGGTCCAGCGCATAACGGTTGGCTTGCCCTCCCGTTAAACTCACGAGTCCGGCGCGCAAAGGGTTAATCACCACTCATGACTCGGACGAGGAGTGCGGTGGGGAGCAGGCTCAAGCATCACATGAAAGCATGGGTGAAAATTGCATTGGATGCTTTCGTTCCGTCAGTGGTAGAAATGGCTATGTCCCTTGGTTCATCAGCTTCCCATCACACTCCCTGGGTCCACCATCATGGCTGTGTAACCAACCAACCAACCAACAGGCTGTCTGCTGGAAGAAGAGGTCCTTTGTGTTTCTAGGGGTGGAGTTTGACTTATCCAATTCTTGATATGTCCGTCATCAGACATGCGAGGGAAGCCGATTTCATCCTTAACATCCCTTTGTTGACGACTTTCTGCGTCTGCCTGGGAGCGGTGGTCCGGCCATTGGACTCCTTAGCATTGCTCGTGTCTCTAGGTGCCTGAGGACCAGACCGATGAGTTGCTTCTGGAGAGACAAGTAATTTCTGTAATACTTGTGGGAAAACAGGATCCCCTTGTTCCATATACCCTGGATTTTACCACAATAGTGGCTATAGGAGCCAATTGAATCCCGCCGGATTGTCTTTACTGCATGTACGTGTCGACTTTGGATTGAGTGCGTAATACCTGGGTGTCCACACAGCTTGTGGAAGAAAGGAGTCTTCACACCAACACTTTAGAAATGTGTTTAGTCTGCGCAGTAAGGGCCTGGTAGGCACTTAAATGGAAAAAGTAATGACAGTTAGTCATATTGGACAATCTCTCGGCCTTTGCGTATGTATGCGGGGAAGATGTGGTGCACTCATGCACACTGATGGAAGAAGTTTCTGTGTTGTTTGGCCTGTGTTATGCATTTCATGTGATGCTGCTACTAAGACTTATTGAGGGGAAGCTTCAAGCTGAACTTCCTGGTCGACAGAACTGTTAAGGATGGAAAAAGTTTCCATGACAGAATGACTCTTACGCAGCCTGGATTGTCAGACGATCTTTCATTGGTGGGGAATTCTTTGGTAGACCTGTTTGCCACCCGTTCCAGCAGGCAACTCTAGACCTTGTCTCCCTGTTTCTAGACCCCCAGGTGTGGGCGACGGACAGTCTCAGTATCTCATGGAAAGGAATGTTTGCTTACGCCTTCCGCCTCCGTTATCCATCCTACAGAAACTGCTGAACAAAATCAGATTGTCTCAAGGCTCCTTCATCCCTGGTAGCGCCCCCTGTGCTGACAGCGCCCTGATACATGGACCTACTGGATCTGATGAAGGAAGAAATGGTCACGCTTCCCCTGAAACCGGATCTGCTTACCCAACATTAGGAACAACTTCTTCATTCAATTCCGGCTGTTCTGCATTTTTACGTGCTGATACTTTAAAAGAGTAGCCTTAAGTACGTGGGGTTTTGACCTCCGTTGGCGGCCTCTCACTCCAATGCCACAGAGAGTCGACAATCAAGCCGTACAAGGTAAAATGGTGGAGATGGTTTGTGTGGTGTGTAGAGAAAACGGTGGACCCTGCGACCTTTAACGAACATCACAAAAGTTTTCAGACGCCTTTTCCAGGTTTGTCATGTGTTGGTATAGGTAAAGCGGAGGCGGTACACAGCATGGTGTTATCTAGGTTGGTTTGGGTTTTCAGCAATCTCATGCCTCGGACCCATCCTCTCCTTTTTTTTCCACCTGGAACCTGTCCCTGGTGATGGCGAGCCTATCTGTTGCAGTGTTGCTCCTTACGAACTGTTGTGCTGCCTCACTGAGGCATCTTATCCAGAAAACTGTTTTCCTCATAGCTCTGGCAAACGCAGCTCGGCATAGCAATAGGCAGCGTTTATCGGTCACATCCGCTTCACTAAGAACTGATCAAACGTTACCCTCGTGTTCCCACCCAAGTTCTGTGCGAAGAACCCCTTGGAAAACGTGTACAAAAAACTACTAGACCGCATTTCTGTTTCCTGAAAATGGTGCTTCTAGTTTGGTGACCCGAGTGCCCCTGTTTCTCATTCTACGGCTCTAAAAAACACCTGCAAAAAGGCCGGTTGTCCCTGTGAAACTGGCAATGTGGATTTGTGAGGTAATCAAAATGGCTAGGAGGACGCTCCCGATCATGTGCACCTTCCCCCGTCGTTGCGTGCACACGAACTCATAGCTTTGGCTTTCCCCTCAGCCTTTGTCTCGAGTGTGCCTCTGTTGAAACTGTGGCGCAACAAAAGCTCCTTCATCAGACACTATCTGCGAGATGTCGGAGGGCTGGTGGAGGTGCATACATGAAAGAACATGTGATGGTTGGCAGTCGTGTAAGCAAGAAGTGATATGGCCTACCCGTTGACATAATTGAGTGAAGCTTTGCATCGGGTGGGAATCTTTGTAGCATGGCCCGTTAAGCTATTAGGGATATCATATGTGTAGATAGCTCCAAGTTTGGCTCGGCCCACCACCTATTGGACAGAGTCAACCAAAAAGGGATGGGAAGTTTTGCTAAAGGGAAGTATTTTTGGGTGAAAGTGTAAACAGAATTTTATAGATAAAATCAGTTTTTACTTATCCTAAAATACAAGCCTTTATGTAAACCCACCCACCATTTCCGCTCTGTGGGATTGGTAGCAATGCATGGTGGGATGTGAGCAGGGATGCCACCCGGTGGGGTGCTGTGCAAGCTTTAAGCTAAAGGTGTGGACGTAGAGTATTAAATTAACGATTTAAGCTAATAACTATAGGTTTGTATATTGTGATGCTAAGAGTTAATTTTATCTTAAACATTCTGTTTTCTTCTATTTTGCAGTATACGAGTCTTTTAAGGATTACGTTGCAGTTGAAATGTTAGATGGTGATAACAAATATGATGCCGGTGATTACGGTTTGCAGGTAAACTTGTCCTTACTCAGGGGGAAAAAATCGTACTCTCTCTTTTTTTTTTATTCCTGTTGTCAGGTGTCTATATATTATCTTTTATATTTTGTTTATTTTAGGAAGCGGAAAAAGGTGTCATATTTTCCTCCTTTCCTCCCGTTTTACATTTGCACCTTATGAGATTCCAGTATGATCCTGGGACGGATTCTAACGTCAAAATTAATGACAGGTAGTGGCTCTTTAAATTAATTTGTTGAAGGTATTTACTTGCCAAGCTTGACTTACGCTTGGCATTGATATGTGCTTGTGTTAAATGTAATTCACCTTGGTTAGACACAACCCACTTCAGTGGTGTAGGGAACGCATTCTACTTTGTTCTTTCCTTGTGTAGAAAATGGGGGCCATCGGGACTATAGGCGATGTAACAGTTCTGCTCTTTATTCTAACGAAGTGATCTGTAACTAAATTTATCGCCAGTGCAAACAAAGTATTCAAACGTATTTCAACGTATTTAAATCCCTGGAAATAAGCCCGTAGGGTTCTAAACGAAAGAATCGCGTTTTTATTTTGCTTAGTCCTTTCCCGCTATAAATTATTGCAATTTTACCCTTAGTTTATTCAATCTACCAAGATAGGTTTCTTGTCTGTCCCGACATGCCAGAGGAATGGCTTCCCAGCGTCCCCGTTGTCACGGAATGATTCCTCAGTTTTTTAACAAGCACGGAGATGTGAAGTTGCTTCATGTTTCGCACTGGTGTTTCGATCTGCTAATCTTGTATTCAACCTTATTGGGTGTTTATTTCTTTTAGTGCCATTCACAGCTGTGTGGCATACGATTGGCTGTTTTTCCCGATTTCTTGTATCTGTTGAACATCACTCGGTTACCTGTGCCGTTCTTTTTTTTTATAAAATTTTGTGTGTGTTTTTCATGTGAATGCAGAGAAGAATCTTGTACCATAATGTCTTTTAATAAGCGTAGATTGTGCTTTTTTTCCTTCTGTCTTCTCTAAGTTAAAAACTGGTAATGGGGACATTTTGATCGTAGTATGGGACTCGTTTTGGATTTTAAAGTTAACTTCAATTTTTTATTTTAACGATTGCTATATCTGACAGATTTCTTCTCATGATTTGTAACGGAATTTCCGTGTAATGTTGTCTCTTCGGTTAGCTACTTTTATTACGCTTAAACAAGCCCAAAATTTAACAAACCAATCAGCCTGTAAAACGGAATATAAAGCAACTTGGTTCTCAAAGATTCATAATTACCATAGTACAAGTTTTTCGTCAATTCTGTTATGTTCACAGAACTCCCCTCCGAACGAAATCTCCAATCTTTACATTTTCCTCATAACTTCTGATGGTTTGAGCTAGGAACTTGTGGCTTGGACCATCAGAAAGCTAATGAAAAAGCCTTCAAAATTGTGTATTCAAACATCAAAATCCGTCAGCTATCAGTCGAAATATGTTTGGTTGTGATATATTTCTTTTGAAACGCCGAACACTGAACCAAACACTCTAGTCCAGTGTTTCCCAACCGGTGAGATGCGCCTTCCCTGGGAGGCACGGAGCAACTGTAGGGAGGCACCAGCTGCTGCAGAACAGTAAAGATCAATGGTCAATTTTTTTAAACTACTCGTCGCAAAGTTTTCGCAAATGACAGCCTTAGATGTGCTGTCAACTGTTATTTTAAATTGCATTATTATACGTTCAAGTCATACCACTGTCATTCATTTTATTTAAAAAATAAATAAACAAATAAACAACAATGGGGAGGGGCACCTCTTTCATGCTGGATGGTCCCGGTGGGGAAGAATGCTGTAGAAAAGTCTAGATGTGGAGAAATACAGTAGAAAAGGTTGGGAACCGCTGCTCTATTCTGCCATGTTTGCTTCGGTAATTGGTTTGTTCTCTTCTGTTCTGAAGTGAGACTATAGGTAGCTACAATTTGGTGGGCAAGTTCTGTACTTAACGTGGTACGGTAAAAAAAATTTGATTTGTGCGTTCCAAGTTTTCAAATTGCTTACTGGGTTGAACAAAAGTTTGTTTTTGAAATACCGGTTAATTTTGCAATCCAATGGCTTATTTAAGGCGGTGCCGGTACTGGATTACAAATTTCGGGCCAGTTTCTTGGCCGGTACATGATCATCCAATGCCTTTTCCGTCTGAAGCACTTTAATGCTGCTCGAAAACGACGTTTCATTTTCCCTGCAATCCAACAGTGCTGCGTGGCATTTAATAGTTTAATTTAAAACTTACAATTGTTTAAAATAAAGATTTAATACTCTTAACTGTGTAGGGATTGTGACCTAACGAAGTGCTAACGCGTTTCAAAACTTTATAACCAAGAAACCAACATGACGAATTCCAGTTTGATTAGCGCGCACCTATTTCCGGTTTGTATTAACGAACGCAAATGTTGCGTAATGGCAACGGACATTTTACAAAAATTATAATAATTTATTTATATATTTAGTAAATATTGTTTACTAAATTTAAAGAAATTCAATTCAAATTATAAGTCGTTATGATCTCTGTTGCCATACCCTGCTTTCGAAGACCACAACCCAAACTCGATCGATCTGGAGGTAGAGCGGCACCCACCTTGTCTAATCTGGAGGCAGAGCGGCACGCACTTGACATTACGCATCTGGAGTTGTACCACACTGTCTCTAGATGGATGAGCGCAATGCTGTGCGTTCGTTATCCCAAACCGGAAATGGATTATCACTCTAACAAAACCAATTGTTGACGGAAAATTGTAACGCATTGTCTCATCGTTTAAAATTTTAAAAAAATTCGGTGTTTTGAGTTTCAAGTTTTTAGGCCTACTTCAACTTTTGCTTTTTAGGAGTTCAGATTTTATTTTTTTGCCAATAGGATATAATGTCATTTTGTTTCTGAAATAAAATTTCAGTGTTTTGAGTTTCAAGTAGGGTTACTTCAACTTTCGCTGGTAGACCTACTGTTTATGAGTTTGGATTTTTCTTTTTTTTTTTTTTTCAGTAAGACAAACTTTTTTTGTTCTTAAAAAATTCAGATTTTTGGATTGTCACGTTTGAAGTAGGTCTACTTCAACTTTTGTTGTTAGTGTTTACGAGTTTGGATTTTTATTTTTTTTCCAGTAGGACAAACATTTTTTCTTTAAAAAAAAATCAGTGTTTTGATTTTCAAGTTTTAAGTATGCCTACTTCAACTTTTGTTAACCTTTACGAGTTTGCATTTTTATTTTTTTACCAGAACTTTTTTCATCATTCATTCTTATTCTTAAAAAGCTAAAGTTAGCAACGGTACCGGTACCTGACATTTTCGCTGTACCGGAAGAAAAACTGGTATCGGTACAGCCTTAACTTATTTGTTTCAATAAAACTTCTGCGCCCGTCTGAATTGTATTTTACTTACTTTTCATAATTCTTAACTGTTGTTCAGGTTCGAGTTTCCAGAAAAACTGAATCTCGACCAGTTTTTACAAAAAGCGGAAGCTACCCCTGCTCATTATACTCTTCAGGCGGTGCTTGTTCACAGTGGAGATAACCACGGTGGTCACTACGTTGTGTTCATCAACCCCAGAGGGGATGGCAAGGTAAAAATACACACGCTACGATGGGTTTTGCTTACATCTTTTCATATACTTTTTAAATGGGAATTTTAATTTTAATGCAATTTGAAACTTTTTACTTATTGACGTAGTGGTGCAAATTTGATGACGACGTAGTGTCAAGGTGCACGAAGCAAGAAGCCATTGACCACAATTTTGGTGGCCATGAAGACGATATCACAGTCAAGCATTGCACTAATGCCTATATGTTAGTCTACATTCGCGACAGTGCCATGGGTAAGTTGAAAGATCTTCAAGATAGACGAATCCTAATTTTAAATAGGATTCGTGTAAAACTCTTATAACAGTCGAATGCTCCTATATTTCTAATATTTTTCTTCCCCGAATGAATTTTGTCCTGTTTGTGGTACAGTTCGTCATTTTTTATTTGGTGCCATACTGAAGTCTATCGATCTTCTTCGTTACATCTCCATACTTTGGCACTGCAGCATATGTGAGGAAAACCTGAAACCGGATGTGAACGATCAGATTCACACAGGCGTACAGTCTTTGCCGGCATTGCTACGTGACGATACCTGGATGTTACAAGAATAAAAAAAAATAATAAAAAAAGCGGCACAAATGTTAATTGACAATTTCTGTGATATTAAATATACGAACGTCAAAATTATTATTTCACCTTCTTGTTCAACACACTTCAACAGTCTTCATCAAGCGTTGTTCTCGTTTTCCTCCTTTGCCTCACAACATGGCTTGTGCTTGGTTTTGAATTCGGCGGGCGTAGCTAGATATTAAAGAGGCAAAGTTTGAGTCTTACTAGAGGTGTGGGAATGGTCTAAAAGGGGTTCTGATCAATAAGTCGAAGCTGGGTAGATAGTATGGCAAAGGCAGGTCACAAGCGACAACGGAAGTAGATTTGGCCAAAATCGTGAACACCGCGAAGGGAGTGTATCGGGTGCCATGTGGTGAATGCGACAGCGTTTATGTGGGAGAAACACGAAAAGGAAGAGAAATTGAATAAAGCAATATATGGTTGACGCCTGAGGTAAGAAGGAAGAGAATGGCGTGGCAGTGCACCACATGAGCACTCTGTATACGATTGACTTTAAGGGCACCCCGACTCGTACAGTCATTAAGTCAGATTCGATTCTAGCCCTTCCAATCTTAAAGGGCAGAATCGTTGGCAATTCACTCTAATCTGAACTACAATGAACACCTAATGAACATCCAAGCATCCTCACCCTGCCATCAGTAACATCGTACGTGAAGACTTAAACGACCGCATTATGCACAGATGGAAGGAGGCCGTAAAATCCAGGGGGCTATGACCGCCAAAATCTAAACCAAGCGTGAGCCATGTGAGTCAAAGGAGGAAAATGAGTACAGCGCCTGATGACAGTTGAAGTGTGGTCCATCTACTTACAAAGAACTTGAAAATTTGCGGAATATGGGTAGAGTATTTTGTTTGTTTTGAGATAGAGCCTAGATTTTGATGAATACTTCTTCCGAAAAAACCGTTACTGGCAATACTATGAAATCCATTTTACGAATTCTTTTCCTCTTTTTGTTTATTGACTTAACTGGGAAGTAGAAATTCTTCTCAAGTTTGTGTTGTAGTCGATTGAGGGGTATATGCTCGAGTGTATGACTCTTCTTCTTACTTATGGCTTCAGTACATTCATTTCTTAGTTAGATTTTAGTTGGTTGTTGTAAAACTTAAACAGCGGCAGAACCACAAGTGCTACATTTTCATTCCAAACTGAGCAAATGGCTTTGCTTTTCTCACTTGGTTGTTGCGTTTGCTGCGCTTGGTGTCAGTTTTGCAGGGAAGACAGTTGCATTTCTTGGCATAACAAATATCTGTATCGGAAGCCTTATAGTGGTCCGATACCGATATGGCAAAAATACCGATAAATACAGTCTAAGCAAGGGTATGAAACGACACGAACACAAGTATGTGGTAAAACTGTTTATTATCATAAAAAAAAACATGAAATGTGGCAAAAAATGGGGCGGACTCGTGGAGCACCGCCCCCGAAGAAAGATGCCGCTCTGGGCAGACCCAAAGAGACCCGGTCTGACTGCACGACCTTGTGGGACGCAAGTAGGGTGAGCACGGATGTACTGCACCTTCCCCGCATCAGGCCGGTACAGCCGATGAGCCTTTTGGGGGCCAGAGGGGAGTCCTATTCCTGCGGAGCAGGGAAGGACGTACAAATGCCCGTACTAATGCAGGACTCTGGATTGCTGCAAAAAGGACACACACACAAATATAATAGACCTGAGGAAGGGGCATCGATGATGCCAAATAAAACAAAAGTGTCAGGACTTCCGCAATGGGCCAGAACGCAAGGAGAGAACTACATGTGCAAATCCAGTAATAGGGGGGGGGGGAAAGGTGGTAGGCAAGGGGTGGAGGCGGGTAACAAAAGCAACAAGCCTGAGCGGGCGCTCACACAAGACTAACAAAAAGTCATAAAAACCTAAAAATAGATAGCGCATGAGCAGTTGTGACGTTCCATACCCAACTTAGACTAGCCCAAAGCAAGCTTTGGCCCCAAATCTAAGCAAGGGTATGAAACGACACGAACACAAGTATGTGGTAAAACTGTTTATTATCATAAAAAAAAAACATGAAATGTGGCAAAAAATGGGGCGGACTCGTGGAGCACCGCCCCCGAAGAAAGATGCCGCTCTGGGCAGACCCAAAGAGACCCGGTCTGACTGCACGACCTTGTGGGACGCAAGTAGGGTGAGCACGGATGTACTGCACCTTCCCCGCATCAGGCCGGTACAGCCGATGAGCCTTTTGGGGGCCAGAGGGGAGTCCTATTCCTGCGGAGCAGGGAAGGACGTACAAATGCCAAGGCGATACCCAACGGGTGTCGGGCCCCCAAAAGAGGATGTGAGAAGGAAGGAAGATCGTCCTCTCAAAAAATGATAAAAAAAAAACTAATACAAATAATGCCACAAGGCAACCCCCAGCGGAAAGGCCTAGAAACAAAAATATATAAGCACAGATACAGCACAGTCAACAAAAAAAGCATGATCAGTAACCACAAACCCGGAGGGCAAAAGAGTTAAAAAATTATTAGCAGGTATAAACTTTTTTTTTTTCTTGCTTTCTGCCAGTCACCTGAAAAGAAAGAAAAAAAAACCAGCACATATACATACACCAAGATAAACACACATCCAAACAAACAAACAAAAACGAGGCTAGGAGGTCTAGGCATTAACTAGCGCACATGCGTAGCTGGGCTAGCTGTAGCGAGCTAGGTTCGGTATGAATGTATCGCACATAGCAGTCAGATGCCCATCTACCGAGGGTCTTGATCAGGTGATCCTCAACTTGAGCCTTGGCGGCAGAGGTGGCAGCCCCTATACGAAAGGAGTGTCCATTGTAAAGGGTATGGTTGAGGCCTATCTGCTGCAGAAGTATCTTCAACTTGGCGATGAAGAAGGCTCTAGACAACGGCCTCCCACCATCTTGGAGAAAGAAAGGTTCTGTTGCATGGGTAGCAGCACTTACCCTACGTTGAATGTAGGCTGCCAGGGAATGGACAGGACAAATTAATTGGCCGGTGCAGAACAAGTGGATCTCGATACCCTGTCGGCAAGGGTCCGTTTTGGAAGCCTGCAGTTTAACGCAGTTTAACGCAGGCAGACACCGCCCGGGGGTCCAAGGCAACACAGGATATGGAGAGGTTGATGTGAAAATCGAAGGCCGAGCGAACCGTAAATTCACCACAACGAAGGAAGGCGAAGAAAGCAGTAGTACACGCTGCCTCCATCATAGCATCGATGAATGGGGAAAACACTCCTTGTCGTAGGGTCAACACTAAATTACGTAGGATGTCAGCGGTGATCGGAAGGCGGGGTTTTCTAACAGAAACTGATGTTCGCTTGATAGCCCGAAGTACCGTAGCCAGTGCCGGGTGGGTTAAACCCGCAGTATTGCACAGTGGACTGGGGAGGCCGTGCTGCAAAAAGGCAAAACGAATACCACACAGGTAGAGCTTGATAGTGCCGTGTTTGAGATGCCGCACAGAAAAACAAAATGCTGCAAAGTAAATGAGCAGACGTTCAGATGCCGGGGGCAGCAGATTTGTCCAGGCCACTCCAAACCGCACCAAGAAGGATTTGTACAAATTGAAGCCAGTTGCGTAGGCCTGGCGCGTACCGGGACTGATAGCTGCCTCAAAAAGTCCATGAACAGTGGCTGTTAAGGCATTATCATTGAACTGAAGTCTGGACACGGCTCCGGGAGAAGACGAGCAGTAGGGGCCAACTGTCTGAATTTTTCTAGCGTGGCACTATTGTCGCAGCGAAAAAGAATACGTTTCCTCTCCCAAAACGTGCCCCACAAAACCGCAGCGACCACGATAGGGTAAAGTTCCAGCAGGGCCATGGACATTGAACCATTCTCAAGAGCAATAATCTCCGACGGCCAGACACTTGCAAACCAACGCCCAGCAAAGTAGCCTCCGAAGCCGATCGTGGAGGATGCATCCGTGAATATCTCTAAGTCCGCAGCGTGAGTTGTCGCGCACTCACGAAACAAGGAAACACCATTCCACTTGTCAAGCAGCAGGGACCACCAAGAAAAGTCACGGCGACAGTCAGCATTCAGCCTAATGCGGTGATGCAGTTCTTTTGCTGAACACGACAGAGCTAAAAGATGGCCAACGAAGGAGCGTCCCGCTGGAATAACACACGAAGCAAAACTTAAATGACCTAAGAGACTGAGAAGTTCGCGTTTGGTGCATGATGCTTTCGATCCAAAGGTTCGCAACAGTTCATAGATACGTAGCTTCTTGTCAGTGGGTAGTCGAGCCTCCATCGTGGAAGCGTCCAGTGTAATCCCCAAGAAGTCTAACACCTTAACAGGACCGATTGTCTTGTGGGCAGCTAAAGGAATCCGTAACCTACGAAACAACCGCGTAAGCAGTGACATGGTCCGCAAGCCAGCACACTCAGAAGCATCAACAGTTAGAAAATCGTCAAGAAGATGTAGAATGTTCGCAAGCTTGTAACGGTGCTCCAGTACCCAGCAAAGAGAAGATGCAAGCTTGTCGAATATTTTTGGGCTGGAGCGCGAACCAAAAACTAAACGCACGAAAAAATAATATTTGCCTTCCCACCGTACCCCATGAAGGTGCCAAAGTTCTGGATGAATGGGAATGAGCTTGAAAGCATCGGTGATATCAACTTTACAAAGAAAAGTTTCAGGACCAATCCCGGAAATGACTCTAATCGCATCATCTAGGCGTGTGTAAGAAAGTGAAAACTTGGACTTATCAATGAGCTCATTTAAACTACAGTTAAGGGGGTCATTATGAGGAGATGAGAGGTCAACGATAAGCCGCTTTTTTCCCGAATACTTCCCAGTCGCCAGACCTATGGGGTTGATTCTGACGGTAGGGAAGGGCGGTGATTCGAAAGGCCCGATCAGATAGCCCTTAGAAAGTTCACTTTCGAGAAGCTGCGAAACAACATCCGGTTCGCGCCTAGCAGACAACAGGTTGCGGCATTCAAGGGAGGTTTGTGGCAAAGCTTCGATGCCCGTGTGAAAGCCTGAGCGTAGACCTTCCAAAAGTTCTTCCACAAATGCCCTGTCCGGGAAAAAAGCAAGTTCTCTTTCAAGCTCGTCAACATCAATAGGGGTGGTTGCGTTCATAGAAAAACCAGGAAGTCATGACGTCGTGGGAGTACGCTTGGCCGGAGCCTTATCATGCTGCCTATTGGCGTCCGGAGCCTTGCAAACCGTGGCACGGTGCTGCTCTTTACAAGAAGTGCAAACATGTGCGTAGGGGCAAGCGCGGCGATTGCACCCTCTCTCCGCATTAAAGTTGTTGCATACTTCAACTCCGCTAAAAAATACCCTTGGGCGCCCAAGCACATCCGAATTGTTTGTGAAGTCAGAAGTTGAAGGTCCCTGTCTAGGCTGCCTAGGAACCTTTTGACTGTTTCCAAAGGGCACCGAAGGTGGAGCAGGCAGCAGAGGACAGGAGGCCGTGGGATGAGAAATAGCACTGCATACAGCACAAGCAAGACGCCGCAAACCAGCAAATGTTTGATTAAATAGGACACCATCCTGAATGCTCCAATCGATTGCTACACCATGTTGCTCCAGAATGATGGCAGCTTTCTCAGAAAAAGCCAAGTGGTATTGATAGGAAGCTGTCCCCCCAAAGTTCCTATGCATGTCCTGGATACTGCGCAAATAAATATCGAGCTC
The DNA here is from genome assembly GCA_023313725.1 of Lithobius niger. Taxonomy (NCBI): domain Eukaryota; kingdom Metazoa; phylum Arthropoda; class Chilopoda; order Lithobiomorpha; family Lithobiidae; genus Lithobius; species Lithobius niger. The sequence goes on along the minus strand of JAHWFP010264161.1, from coordinate 161,880 downwards.
CTTGTGGCGTTGTGGAAACACGTCACACATGACTGATTTGAAAATGGAAAAAGCACGAGAAAACTCCTCAATGGTTAGCGGACGTTGCAGCCGATGATCGTTTGCCTTTAAGTTTATTACGAGGCCATCCGCAGTATAAACAAACCTAGAGGCGTCTGGCGTAGCAGCATGATGAGACGGAGAAATAAGGGCAGCAAGATTAATGTTCTTACCGTCGATTATGTCCTGTCTTGTGTGAGCGGCCACTGAATCCACGTGAGGGAATGCGTCTGCCGCAATGCCCGACCCAAAGCCGGCACCAAAACTCGTTGCTCTCGCGCCCGATAGCACGTGGCCTGGCTCGCTCCTGCCGGGAAGCACGTGGCTGGCTGGAGCAGTCCATTCGCGGTCGTGGGGGAGGCAAGTAGCAGGAGGAGGGAAATGCCTGCCTAGCGCTGAGGTCAAGGTGAAGCGCTGGCCACGCGAGGATGTCAACAAGCCCGGAGGCGTTTCATGTGATGCACTCGTAGAAAACAAAGGACGAATTTGGCCACCATTGTCTCTGCTAAGTAAAAAGTCCAGTTTCTCGTTTAATGCAGCGTAATCCCGACGCACACCGGCCAGGGCTTCGGGAGTAACGATGTCATTTCCAGCTTCCGAATCTTTGTTAGGGTTAACAGACGCTGCACTGTTACAAGGAGGAAATACTGCCGCGTTTGAGTCCCCAATACGAGCAGGGCAACTCGGCATGGTGTTGACAGGCGGCTCGTTGTCGGCCATCACATGGAGTTCGTTGACTGGAACGTCTTCCTGACTGGGAATAGTGGTGTTAGCTGCACGATTCTTACTATTTTCCCTGTAAAATTGCACTAGCAGAGTTCGTTTTACACCCGACGGCACGAGAATGTCCATTTTCGCAAGTTTACTTCGAAGTTCGGACGTGGTCCAATTAGCAGGGTCAGAACTGTCCAAGTTCGTCGCACTGGATGGCACATTTCGCTTAGTTGGCCGGCCGAGACGCACTGTTTTGCCATCACTTGAATTGGATGAGGCTGATGTATCCATGACGGTGGATTGATGCAGGAATATTGAAACAGCGACGAAAATAAACCACGAATTTAACGACGAGCGGGCGCTCAAACAACAGCAACAAGCCTGAGCGGGCGCTCACACAAGACTAACAAAAAGTCATAAAAACCTAAAAATAGATAGCGCATGAGCAGTTGTGACGTTCCATACCCAACTTAGACTAGCCCAAAGCAAGCTTTGGCCCCAAAATTATATCGATAACCGATATCAATATCGGACTATCCCTAATCATATATGGCGAGGTTTTTTTTTTTTATGCAGAAATGTGCATTTTGGCACATATTTTATTAGTAGGAAGATAGGCTCTGTTAGTAAATGCCAATATACACCAACTTGCCTCATACAGCCCTGATCAGTTTTTTTTATCTCTTTCCGAACAGGGGTGCTGAAGACCGAAATGTTTTGTCCTTAGGGTTGTAAAAACCGTCACTTTTTATGAAACGAAAAACGACCGACCTGGCAAAACCGGTTACCGTTTAAACGAGTTTAAGCCTAGCCTATTCCAAAGCAAAACGAAAAAAAAAAAGGCTACAACTATTGCCATCCAAAAAATCGTTGCAAGCTATTTTCGGGTTGTTATGGAGCAATAAAAAAAGAAACTAGCATAGCCTACTGTTTTAAATGTTAAATAAAAAAATTACCAAACCTTTTGCTATAATAAAAATCGCTACCTACGTATTTAGGCCTATTCAAATAAAACGGGTAAAAATCGTACTTAAACTATTTTTACGGTTAAAGAAAAATAGTTTTAAGCAATAAAATAAGAAAACAGAATAGCCGGTCGTTTCGTTTTATATTAAACTAAAAATAAAATACTAGGCCTAAACCATTTGCAATAAGAAAATTAAGAATAAAGAATCGCTAGGCCTACCTACGCATTTAAGCCTATTAAACGGTCTCAAAAATGTGCTTATTGAAGCTCTCAAGGTTAAAAAAAAAAATAGTTTTAAGCATTAAAAGGATTTTATTTACATGTATATTGAAATGTTGTACAACTTTTCCCAAAACGGAACACACATTTTTTTTTAAGATCTTAATCGTTGGCGTTAACGTTGTATAGCCTATAGGCGTAAACTTAAACACACTGACGCACTCGAAATGCACAACTTAGCCTATTTACGGAATTTTTTGTTTTGAGCAAGAAATGTTAACATTGAAGCAGTCTCAGGAAGCAACAATGATCTTAGTGGGCTAATTATATGTCCTGATGTAGAAAAAGTTCTTTCTGATGACACGGACGTGGCCGGAATGGCCAAATAAGTACGGGCCAACTTAGCAAGTTGCGGAAACTGTGTTTCGTGTTGCTTCCACCACAGTAATGGATTGTCTTGAAGTGGAATTGGATCCAACCCAATGTAGTTTATCCATTCGTTGTCACTGTGGAATTGTGGCGCTGAACAGCTGTAATTTTCGCCAAAGAAATTTGCGTACTGGGCTGCTTCTTTTTCCTGACTTGACGCGGTTGAGGTTAGGCGTAAACAGTTGTCACCGGCAGCACGTCTTGGAGTCGAAACTGGCGGCATTTGTGAAAGCAAATCCTGCATTTTGGCATGAGCTACAGCAGGAAAATTGTCTGGCGAAAACTTTAGATGTTTATGGCGTGGATCAAGGAGTGTTGCTGTGATTGCAAAACATTTAGCTGTATCTTCCAAGTCTAGTGCAAAACGAGTCGACAGGTCGCTACGTAACGTAGATGCTACTTGCCGTATAGCTGGGATGGAGTTGGTTGCAAACGGCAGCAAATCTTCTCTTAACTTGCACACGGATGGATAGACGAACGACAAAGTGGGTTTTTTAGTGTCCGAAAACATTACTGTAACAGTTTCAAACGGAGCCAGCACTTTTTTTAGTTCACCTAACAATGCCCAGTCGTCATCTTTAATTCTTAATTCTTTGTCATCTTGCAAACGCGTGGTCTGACGATCCGCTAAAACGGCTTGAATTGCTGGCCGCTGTTCAAGCAGTCTCTCCACCATATAAAACGTACTGTTCCATCGTGTGGCTACTGACTGAATTAATTTATGTTTGGATATCTTCAGCTCAGTTTGCTTGTTTTGTAGTGCAGCTGTTGCAACAGTACTGTGTTTGAAATGGCCAACTAATTTACTAGCCACCGATAAAACTTTAGCAACACGAGCCACTTTTAACGCCGCATTCACGACCAACTGCAGTGTGTGGGCTGAACAAAACCACTCTTCCCAATCGTCACACAAACGACCAGCAAGACGCATATTTACTGCATTATCGTTCACACACGTCGAAACTTTATCTGTTAAGCACCAATCATCGCAAATAGCCTGTAAATCGGCTGCAATATTTACACCTGTATGGCGTTCTCTGACATGTACAGTTGACAAAGTAGCCACGTTTAAAATCCAGTTTTCATCAATAAATTGAACGTTTACCGTTGTGTAAGAATCCGTAGCTCGAGACGTCCACGAATCGGTAGTAATAGCTACGCTGTTTGTACTTTCCAGTTGAGTCTTTAGGTTTTCTTTTTCCACTTCGTATTTTCTCTTGATTCTGGCTGTGATCGATTGTCGTGTTGGCACCACATACGTCGGTTCTACGTAGTTAATTAAGTCTTTAAAAGTTTCAGATTCTACTATCCGTAACGGCAACATCTCGCACGCAATCCAATTCGCGATTAATTCCGAAATTTTTTCACTTCTGTCTGGAGTTGATTTCGGCTTAAAAAACGAGTTAACACGTGGCTGTGCCTTGGCCGCTGGTGAATCTTCAACGGCGTCTATGAGTGTTGGGTGCTTTGCTTTACCGTGATTAAGCATGGTTCCAGTACTTCCTCCGGTGTACGCCAAAACCTGAGCACAAACGTTGCATTTGACTTGCGAACTGTTAATTTTCTCAAATAAATCCCAGACTTTGCTGCGTTTTTTTGAAGAATTCGGCATGTTGCTTCGTCAGTTAGAACAAACCGCACTAACGAACGATCGCTTGCCTCTCAAACCGGAAGTCGCGATGGAATGCAGGTTGGGTCCAGCTGAGCCAATCACAACGCAGCTCGAAGTTTTCCAGACACGCGGGAGGAAAAGAAGCAGCTCCTGGCAAAACTAATCAACCGCGCTTTTAGATTTTAAAAATTAAAATTTGTTTGTGGAGGTGGTTTAATTTAAAATAACTAAGAAATAAACTCTGTTTATTTATTTATTTGCTTGGTTTTTAGTCATATTAAAGATTATTTCTGATACTTTATTAAAAAAAAATGTTCTGAAATTTTTTTTCTAACGTTTAGTACTAAACGGAAATCCAAAAACGTTTAAACGGTTCACCATCGTTTAAACGTTTAAACGATACAACCGTACTTTGAATTCGAACATCAACATCGATTTTGCAGGTATGCCATTATCTCTTCGCCTTTAAATGGGCATAGCACGGTCCCTATCTA